>JAQIWH010004184.1:0-17655 GCA_034695005.1 Cryptops parisi | reverse complement strand
ACATGTTAATATTGATTCAAGTTAAACCGATTAAAACCATATCTAATGACGTCACATCTGTATTACTTTCAAAACGGAATATTTTTCGTTTCATACTTTTTATAGCTAAACAACCTACGTTGTATTTCAATTCACTATACAGTATATATACATTGTAACCTTTTTTTTAAATATAATTTATCGTCAAAACCCGAATTTAGTTAAAACTCGATCTCATTTATTTCAAATTCGTTTGATTTTAACCACGAAGATTAGATTAATAAATGGACCGAAGACCATCAAAGCTCACATTGCTAGTTTTAACAATAAGTTCTAGTTTTGACTAGTCAATATCTGGTTTTAACTGAATTCGGATTTTGACGGTTACTTATGTAAGTAAACTGAATCTATCCTGTCTACTTCATTCAATTCTTATCACACTTTCACAGAAAAAAATTGCAAACCCATCAACAGAGTCAATATTTGTTTCCAACTCTTTGATCTCATTATTCCATTGAGTATAATAAAAATTTAAAAAAATAACGTGAAAGGAAGAAAAAAAATTATCACCCCTTCCATCACCAAAAAAAAAAAAAAACTTTTCACTTCTTGTTAAAACATTCCTTTCACTCACACACTCCCTTTTATTTATACATATCTACATATACATATATCTACATACTCGCACTCCTACATATACACACCATCAACAACACTCACACGTAAACTTGGTCCCTCCTATTTTTTTCCTCATCCTCGATTTCTTCATTTAGCTTTCGCTTCAGTGCAGCAGCTTGTATCACCTTTTGGAAACAACTTTAATTAACTGCGAATTTTCTAGTGGCTGCGTGTTGGAGTGGGGCGCCTCCGTTCGTCCTAATCTCGAGCTCTTCTTGAGAGAGAGCACAAGATGAAGGTAGTGAAAATAGAAGAAAAAAAAAGAGGGGGTTCTCCGAACAAGTTATTGTCTTACACGCCTATATCAACATTGACTCTGGCCTGTTTGCCTTTCTTGTTTATTAAAGAGGGGTTCAATTATCTCGGCCCAACCTTTTCTTTCTCACACCGAAAACTCCCTTCAACGTCAACACAACTCGACGACAAAGGCATTAAATTCGAACAAGAAACATACCCCTCCCCCCCCATTTCCTTCACGTGCAATAGATTCGCGTGCAAACGACAAATATGAAGCTCGGCTTACTCCTTTTACGTCTCTCGAGTGCTCGCAACCACTCGTACCTTCGCACAGTATGAGTGTTAGTGGTTCAAATTACTTTACAAATAATCGAGAAACAAGTAAGAATTAACATTTACTTTTTCGATTACAAAAAATTTACGTCATCGTTTACTTTCAAGATTCGGAAACAAAAATAAAAAACTACAAAACTACAAAATTAAAAAAAAAACTACTTTGTTGACTGACCGGGTATCCTACCTAATACCAACCTTTTCGACGTTTCGTCACTTTTTATTTAAGGGCTTGATCACGGATAAACAAAAGCAAGATAAGATAAACATAAAGAGCCAAGCATAAAAAAGTAAAACCCAACTCGGTGTGGTTTGATTTTTTTGTCGTTTCCTATTTTCGTCTTGTCTTCTTTCTCATTAACCGTGAGCAAACCCTTAGATAAAAGAGGACAAACGGAATGGAAAAGTCGGTGAATGATACGTTACCTGGGGTCCGTAACTCGTTACTCCACATTGATTAGTATACCCTGCAACCCCGCCCACAGCCTTGCTAAAAAAAACTCAAGTCAGCTGTTATTGGTAGTTTTAAATTCGAAACTTAATTTCCCAACAGTTTCAAATCATGTTAGTTTCGAAATCATTGTTTACTTCACCCTCCGTTAATGCACAGCTCGGGTTTTACATTTTGCTTGCGCAGATAATATGCGCGGTCAGCTCAAAGGAACACGTACGGACTAGGCTGTTGCGATTTCTACATGAAAAAATAAAAAATTACGATCTGTTGAATTGAATTTCACATCTAGCTAAAATCTGTGTTCCTTTATCAGTTATGCATGAATGACAATTTGTCTACAGTCCTGACCTTAAAGGTGTTGAATACTAGTAAGCATATGCAATTCCCTTCAATATGGCTGTCAACTGTTTACAATAAGCAACAAATTGGTCCTCCTATTTTCCGGTTGATGAGTAACATTGATTCGTCATCGATTGATCAGTTTTTATTACTATTGATGATTGGATGTTGTGCTTTAATTTGCACTCGCGACCGATTCGATGTGTGACGTATTGGAGTAACGAGTTACGAGGCCCTGAAACTTTACGAGTCTTTTTTTCCAAAATTAATTCTTTTCTGTTTTATCGATGTTTAAGTTTTATCAATTTTATTAACAAATATATTGAGGATGTATGAAAATCACGCGGATGTGTAAAGCCAATGAACTCTACAACTGTCTTATCGCTAATAGACAAAGTCGCGACAAGGTAACAAAAGGAACACAGGATTGTAACTATAAACGTTGGTTCACTGAATAATTTAGGTTCAACTTTAGAGACTAAAAGCAAACACTGTGTACAACATCCGAATTTTCCCTAACGCAAACACGTTGCAGGCACAAGGGAAAACCTAATCAAGTTGAACTAATATTGAAAATAGAGTTTGGAAACATGGTTTCCAACTTCGTAGATGCAAACTGCGATAACGAACAAGAAAAAAGACATTAGTATAAAGTTGACCCTTCGAAATTGGTGAAAGAAAATTCCCTAATCGGTTAGGCACAGCTGTTTGGAATGTCAACGCAATATTTATTCTCGCAATATAGTCACACACTGACAACGAAAATGACGTTGATGAATATCTAAAAATTAATAGCATAGCAGCAACGTGTGTAAATGAAACATGTCTCTCTTTTATACCAAAAATTAAAAAGTTGATTCTCTGACTTTCAAAGAGCAAACCTGTAAGGTATGTCGTGTTTGCGCCGGGTGTAGTAATGTTATTCGTTTTGACCGGATTTGTCATCCATTATATAAAAGAAAGTGTCAGATTAATATCTTCCTGCTTCACCGCAGGTACTAATGTTGCTCTTAAAACGCTGCGAGGTAATTTGCCTTTCAACCCGAGATTAAATATTTGAACACGCTCTCATTTAACAGTCCAACGCAGAGCCAAACTACTACACTACCTACCCGTAGCACATCAGTTAATTAAAACTGATTTTTCAAGTTTATGTTCCACCAAAGTTTGCAAATTACTACCGACATTGGCAATGTCACAGAGTCAACACACTCAAACCAGATGAAAAGTTTTTTCCCCCCAACTCAATCTTGATATAAAGACGTTGTACCTTTAACCGTCACTCGAAGAGAAGTGGTAATCAATCGAGCGAACTTTCTTAGCTCTTGGAACTTTTGGCAATGTTTGGAACTTCTTGAAACTTCGGTAATAGACTCCAATCGAGTTTTAAGTATAAAACAGAACATGGACGGGTTATGTCAACATTTTCAGAATTAACGAAAAAAAAATGTGTTTGGTCTTTTCAAGTGGATTCAGCCTTTCAGAATACGACTTTCCTGAAACGGTTCAAACGAAACTAAAAGTAATGTTTTGATCAAATCTAGTACGGTGGTAAATTTTCAACGTTAAGCCAAGTGTGCCCCACCGCACAAAATCGCACCATAATTTTATTCCCAATAACCAGCATCTGGGAAAATTTCACTCGTCGCATATTAACGAAATTGGCATATTAGAAACTCACGTGTAAAAAAATGTGCAAAAAAAGTGGAAAAATGTGGAATATGTGTCAAAATGCGCAAAAATGCAAAACTGCGCGAAAATGCAAAAGATTTTCTGTATACCGTACTTAAGACCTCATGATAACGCAATTGTAGGTGTACCAGTTTAAACAATTTGTGAACAATTATGACGTCAGCTTGTTGAAAAAAATTTTTAATGGTTAATTAAAAAGCTGTCGTCATAGATGTCTACAAATTGTATAAATCGCTTAACTAAAAATTGCGTGTCAGATGGTCATTAGACATAGAATAACAAACACAAATATGCAGAGTGTTTCGAAAGCAAATATTTTTTGAAAAAAGAACCTAAAATTTCAATGTATAGTTAGTTTTAAATCATCCTATATACCATAAACGATCTAATCGGTTATCAATTCGATTATTTTACACTATCATTTCGTAAAAGTTAGATTACGAAAGAAACCAGTAGTTCAGGACTGAACCAGAGATCAATTGCAAGTTATCGAAAATGCTCGAAATGACAACAACGATCAAGTCCACTATTTTCATTTCCCCCATTCCATCGATTCATTTTGTGAAACCAGGGAGGGGTTTCTCCCAAAATTGGATTGGCATCGCGGGGGAGGGGATAAAGTCAGTTGGACTGCAATCAAACGAACAATCAGTGATCGAGCAAAAAACAAAATCGAATGACAAGAAAATCGAGCACTCTCCTTATTACCAACCCCTACTAGTGCTTTCATATATATACATATATACACACATATATGTTCTTCTATCTTTTCCCCTTATGTCAGGAGCTGTTTTCGCCCTCGTTTTCGATAAGAATAGAAGACTTTTCGACACCAAAATCAAGAACTCAGTAAGACAACAGGAATAAAAAATAATCACAAAATAGAAAAATAATACGATTTTTATATACCTTTGACAATAAAATATCACAAATGAGAAAAAAATAATAACAATAACACATATAAAAAAAATAACCCATATCAAAACATCTCAATAAAAAAGAAAATCTCGTTTCTTGAAGAGTAGTCGTTCATCTGACTGAAGTCTATAACCCCTGGGTGGCAGAACGTCGATAAATGAGAATATTTTTTTTTTGTTTACTATATGGAGGTCGTTGCCATTCAGTTGGAAAGGTAAAAGAAAAGAGAATGAAAAAAAACAGAAAGAAGAAAAAGAAAAGAGAAAGAAGAACAAGAACAAGAAAACAAGCGTCAGTGGGAGATCGAATTCATCAAGCGACCAGTAAATTACTTCAAGGGAAACGTATCCATGAAACTTATTTTGTCATCCTTCACTCTAAAACACAACTAAATGGTGGCAATGCCGTTATTTTTAATATACACAGTATATAGTGGTATTTTATATTGAATATAAAAGTTTTCAGGTGCGCTGTATTATTGCAGATAATGAATCACTACTCTGCACTACACTGGTGGTATTTTGTAAGCTTCTAAAGGCTCTATTGTTTAAGGGCTGTATTGTATTTATTTTTATTTTGCTTGAATTGTTAGAAATACATGAAAGACACTAAACTCTGACCACTGGCTATAACTTTCTAAATATGACTTGGTAGCTATGACACAAAGTTTTTGATGTAACAATGATGCGACGACCTTAAACATCAATTTTAAGGTCAATAAAAATAATGCCATTGAAGAGAATCTCCATAAGCAAACAATGTTTGTCTGACATATTTTTTATCACATGCTTTGTTTTCATAATATGTGAATGTTTCAGGTTAAATGATTCACCCTGTACATTAAAACTTATGATACAGTTGGTAAAAAATATCGTGTGTCGAGAACTAATTGGATCGTTAGTGCCATTATATGAAACTCCACCCAGCTACTTATTAATGAACTAGGATCGTATTGCTTGGGTGTTTTGTGTCTTAACCGTATCTAAAAAAGACTCACGTCAAAAGATGACACAAAGGAGAAAAAAAAACAAACGTTTTGATAGTTGTCCAAGATAATCGTCATAGTTTCCCCTCACCAAACAAAAGCGACAATTTTTTAATCTACACAAGAAATAAAAAAAAATATTATCCTCATATCGATATACATTTCGGAAATTCCAGGTGACTGAATCAACCCCGTCACCTTTTGTCACCAGTAGACTTTCTAACACGCACTACATCTTATACCACAGAAGTCATGGAAACCAAATTGCAAACATAACCTGTTATTTTTTTTTCATCTTGACACTTCACAATTTCCCCCCCCCTCCTCATAAACGTTTCCAAAAATTCCATACGTTATTGGTTTAATTAGACTCCCCCTTTTTTTTTGACAAGCGATCACGTGAGTCTCGTTAACACTTAATCCGATCGATAATCGGTCGAAATGAATTGAACTCGTCAAAGACTAGAAACCGGAAGTTGATTTGTGTCCAAGGATAAAACCTCATTTCAGGCAGGAAACGAGTCCATTGTCTTTCTCAAGACATTCATTTTTTTATGGGTCCACTTTTTTATTTATTTTCTTCTATTCTTTCTTCTTATGGTTAGATTCTCTCCCCATTTTTTCTTTATTATATCTGAATTCTGGAACAAACAGGTCGATGACTGTATTTCCACACCATTAGAAAACAACTCTTGACATTTCCCTCAGGGTAAGTATTACTCCATTAAAATCGATCCTCGACTTGCTTTCGTTTCTTAAAAGTACTGTTTGTTCACAAAATTACAAGTCCTCCACCACCACCACCAACAACAACTCGATAACGTCAACAACATGTTTTTTTTTCACCGAAGCTACTTATTATTATTATTATTGGTACTTGAGTGTCATGTTTCGAATGATTAGAAACGACCTTCCCAAAATGACCTACAAGATTGGTAAATAACAGTTTCCAATTTACTCCGTGATATATCACCATCCTCTATCTCAATCATCGTTTATCATCTAAAGTTTCCAAGAAAAAAACGAGATATTATCTTTTTAAAAATGTCACCATTTTTTCATATTTTTAATATAATATATAATTTACCGGTACTTGATAATCGTCATAGTGTCTAGACACATGTTTTTCGTCTTTTAATAAGAAAACTTTACGCAATTTTATATTTAAAAATACACACCATAAAACAAAGACCGAGTGTTCCAGTCAAGAGTATGAATTAATTTTATTACTAGAGTATTAATTTTGAATTCATTAAAAAGTTTATTTTTTTATCTACACTATACTGTATATTTACTGTAAGTATTGATATAAGTTTGTGTTAATATACAATACCTACACATGTTGCGTTCCATACGTACTACTTTAATAATAAAATCGAAGTAATTAATGTTTTATATCGTCCTTTTTACAGTTTTTCTACAAGGAAACTGAAAACTATCATACTTTATTAATTACATTTTAGAAACAAAAACTCAGCTAAACTAAGCGTTTAATATGGGTGATAAGGTTGTGCAAAGTCCACCAAAGCAACCCCCCAAAAAAGTTAAAGTAAACAATTAAGTGGCGGAGCATTTTATCCGGTTGAACTTCGCTCACCTCCAATAAAAGTTGAGCTAAACCCCCACCATTTTGCAACACTTGTGAATTATTTAGCACCACCAGAACCATGCCCAGTCGAGGTAATATAAAACTTTTCTCGCCAAAACCCAACCCCCCCTCCCAAACAATAACCCTCAAAACAACCCCTTCGCCATTTTGGTCGCTCGACTTTTGTGTTTTGGGCCAAAACCCCTCCTCCTTTTCGAAACACTTCAAGCTTGGGGGTGTTGCACTTTGTGACACCGATTTGCGTCCAAATGTGCTACAAATCCGAGGGGCCTATAACTCAAACCGCGAGTGCGTTGGGAAGAGAGTAAAAATCAACATTTAGCAGACCCCTCCTTTTTGGCGACGAGGTTAGCAGTAGTTCGCTCTCGAGCTAGACCGAAGGTCCACGTGGTCCTTTTGCTCTCTCTCAAAGTGGGAGCAATCATGGCCGGAAAATGGACATTTCGAATCGTTTGGCCACCATTTGACCCAAACTGTCCACCCCCGGTCAACAAAGGTCGAGACGTGTTTTCCGGGGCTGTGGACCCGAGTCCCGACTCCGCCCACCTTGTTTCCGATGGACCAACGACCACTTCTAATCTCATCTCTTTGCCCATTGCTTTTCTCTTAAGTCTCTTTTTTTTTGACTCAGTGTCCACCAAAGACCAGAAACTACTCGGTTCCCTTGTGGTTTGGACAAAAGTCGACTTCTTCGTTACAAAAGTTGGAATTGTCTTCCGCCAAAGAAAGTCCAAGTGTATACATCACGGATGAAAAAAAAATAAAGACAGAAAGCTAGAAAGTAAAACATGTTTGAGAAATGTCTCTTTTTCTTTCGTGTTGATCAATAAGAATTTAAGGTTGGTTTGTTTTTTGTTTGGTTTTCTGGACAACGCAGGTGCAGAAGCTGGTAAAGTTGAATGCGTTCCAGCTGATGGTTTGTTGTTGTATTCTAAGGAAATGAAAAGTTTAAAGCAGAAGTAGCCTATAACTGAAACGACGAAATTAAGTAAAATTCCTTTTTCGCTGTGTAAGAATATACCCAACTATTATACTCATATAGTAAATGCCCAATAGAATAATACATATAGAATATACCTAAATAGTATATACTCTTGTAGTTTACACGTTCATAAAAAAATGCCAAATTAAGGTACAGATGTTCAGTAAACGGCAAAGTGTGAAAATAAAAACAAGTATCACAAAGAATACAAGGGAGTTTCATGACTAATAAAAGTTATGCAATATTGTTCAATAATTTTAGGTTATGTGAAAAATGCTTTTTAAACATATTCTTTATATATCCTACTGCCATATACAAATATTAAGTACGTACGCACACATAGTAATGCAAAAAAAAAATGTTTCCATTTATGCGAATTTAAATTTATACGATCGGAGAGTCATTCCATATTTGATTTATGCAAGTTTTGACTAATTTCATTCCTTGATTTTTGCAATTTTCGATTTATTTGTTTATATATCCGATTTTTGTTTTACATTGGACTTGTGCGGTTTTTTATTTATGCGAAGGCCCTTTTCGGTTCTCGTTTTATGCTTTTTTTTAGAACATTAAACTATACAGTATATTCTCATAAACGACGGTAGACGGCAGTATACGTTAAATAATCAGCTCACAAACTCACTCACTCAAAAGTTAAGCTAATATGAAAAGTATAATAAGGTTAACTAAATATTTTACAGTACATTAAGTCATAATATAAACTAATAAACAGATTTTGACACATTATATTTCTATCGTTTTAACGGAACTATCAACATTAAAAGTACCATATCGTTCACAAAACAGTAATAACCACGGGCCGTATTAAAAACCGACATTCCAAAGCATATAAAAGCAATAAAAAATAAAAACAAAACCCAATCGTTATATTAAAGAAACACGTCGTGGAGAGACACTAGTAGCCAATGGCATGTTTGTTAGAAAAATTTGGCAACCAAATTCCTAAAACAAAATTCAATCAATAAAAATTTTCTCCAGTCTTAAATAACCCTTTGTGTAAGTTGATCGTCTACAAAAAACACACACACACACACACCCTGAAGTCCTAAACAAAAATTAAATAAAAGCTACACAAAAAAAACACAAGCAGTGCATCGATTAGTTACAGATCAAGTGAAAGAGAAAACTTGGGGAACGCGCGTATTTTCTGCACTTGTTTTTCTACGTCTCGTGTTTCACCCTAATAAGGTTTAGGGGGGTCCTCCATGTCACGTGTCCTGGGGGCTGGCGCTGAGCCATCGATTGGAAACGGAAACTGCGTCATAAAGTTACGTGGCTGTGACACTTTCAATCTGGTGTGGCGATTGACGGCTTGCTGGGTGCCTCGGGAGGAAAAGACGACAACGATTACATTCGAGGCTTTTTGCACAAAAGATAGAGATAGTTTAAGGGTGGGGTATGAAGCTACCCTCTCCTTTTTTTCTTTACCCTTTTATAACATTTTCCCCCCTTTACTTTCCACTCCCCAGATGACCACTTTCTCTCTCTCTCTCTCTCTTTCTCGACAAAGAGAATAACAAATCGTAGACTATTCGCCAGGGACAAAATGACCCCCCGAAGACTTTGCACGAGGGCCGTCGAGGGCCATCACCATTGTTCGAGTTCAAGCACCAAATGAAATTAGCAGTCGAGTATTTTTCTATTAAACTTGACATCAACAACCCCAGGTTCGTTCCTCTCGACGCCGACCGGTTATTACGATCGGGCAACTTTTCTACCACTGTCTCTTTATTTTTTAGACAATTCTATTGGAGGACAGCAAGTCACTAAACCTCTAACTTGTTGTATTTCGGTGACCTCGACAAACCGTCTTTTACTGTCCAAAAATAAAATATTTTTTTCACTCTTTCCCTACGTAAAAATTATGCTCTTTATCCTTTACAAGAATACCACATCTTATACATATGATGGAATGCACGATAACAATAGTAAGATAATTAAAGGGCCTGGTGTAAAAACGTGAAATGAAATTTTTGTCAAAAATAACCTAAATGATTTTGAAATGTGTTAGGTAAAATTGTAAAATTGTTGGACCTTCTTTACATTAGGTTCTTTAATTATAAAAATACCAACCATCATACAAAAATAGGAATAAATACAGGATTCCATTATTACCCGAAATGCGGAGAGAAAAGTGCCGTTAGAAAGAGCATAGCATTAGATGAACTGTTTTGTTAGATTGAATGCACTGTTAAATTAAACTCACTGTTAGACAATGTGTTCCGCAGTATAAAAAAAACATTAAAATCATCATACGAATATAGAAAATCCATAATGATCCAAATTAACGAAGAATGATCGCTTATCTGGCACGCATAGGAATTGAATATGCCGTTAAAATGAATGCACCAGTAGAGAAAATCTTGTTAGATTGAAAGTACGGATGAAAAAAATGCTGTGTGAGATTGAACGTGGTGTCGTTATGTGTGTGTAGAAGTGACAAAAATACAACGTGAATGAAATATTACACTAGCATCATTATTAAAATGCGTGTATTTCGAGAAGTGTCGTTTAGTATGAAACATCGTTATAAGATGTCATCGTATTAAGGGGGACTACTTGACAATCTCACTGACCCAATACCAAAACGTCAGACTTTAGGAAAACCCGTCAAATCTCCACAAAGCCAATAAAAATAAAATAAAATCAATCTACTGTCTATAAAACTTCAAACGTCAATGACGTCATAGCACTTTTTGCGTTTAATAACACGAATTAATGTCACCGTTCGCTTGTCGTCATCTGCGAAAGTAGCAATCGCGAGAGGGGGAAGAAGAGGGAAAAGTGAGAAAAGTTTAGGCTTAATTGGCGTGGCGTTCCTCTCAATTACCCACCTGAGTCACGTGGGTCATCATGAACAGTTGAACGACCAGTCACAGCTTAGCGTGCCAACCTTCACGCGGCTCTGTCATTGTTCATTCATGAGCGCGAGAAGCAAAACTTTCCACTTTGGCCAAATGATAGAATGAAATGCGCAGGTGGGGGAGGGGGGAAATTAGATAGGAATAGAAGGGGGAGAGTAAAAAAAAAAAAAAGGAGAATATTGGAAAAGCTTAAGGGGGTTGGCCATGATTTGCCACCAAAGCCATTAATTGGCTAAATGGAATCGAGATGACGTCACCACGTGGGGGAAAAGAAAAAAAGAGGAATTTTGTACAAGGAGGGAGGGAGAGATAAAGAGAATAGAAGAGGGGGAGGGAGGTAACACATGAAATGGTTGTATCGATTCGTATCACCATAATGGAAGTGCTAAACAGATTTGCGCTATTTATTGATGGATGAGGAAGCAGCTTCAACGCACGGAAATTGCTCGAGTTGGAGTGAGTGAGAGAGTGAGTAAAAAAAAAACGAGTGAAAATCGAAGTGTGAGAGAGTGAAAAAAAAACAGAAATGGTGAGAAAAAGGAAGCGTATTGAGCATGTCAAAATAATGGACTTGGAAATCGCTGAATTAATCGCAATTACCACCAAGAAAACTAAGTCGAATTCATTTTTTTTCCTTCTTCTACGAAAAAGGAAAAAAAAACCCAACTAATTAACAAATCACGGTACAACGCTGATAAACTCAAACTTCAACGGTGAAACAAATTTAGATTCAACACGAACGTTTAATTGAAATACCATGTTTTTTAGTTATTACTATAATAAATATTTGAATTATTATACAAAAAAATAAGTGAAAACTTAAAATGCACGTCATTGAACAAAGGAGCTATAGTGTATGTCATAAAATTAACGTTAAACTATTGATATACCATTAAATAAAAGTTGTTATATATAAACATTAACAAGTACATTTCAAAAGTTTTTTTAAGCATACGCTTTATAGTTCAAAAAAATATTTATTGTATAAACTGTTGGTGGTGACGATGAATCTGTAGTGTCACTGATAACAACAGTAGATATTCGAACACGATGATGGGTTTTTATTAGTCCAACAACACAGTACACAGGATGGAAGTAAACAAATATATTGTCGTACGTACAGTGAAACTCACTGTGTCCGTAGTCACATTAGTTGATCTTGAACTGTACATTGAATATCATCATGGATTAACTCGAGTAGATAGACTTTTGATCATAGCTTATACATTGCCATTGTGTTGTACATTTCCTTCACTTAACTACTGCTAAGCAACCATCTCTCTTTACTTTACAACAATACTTCTGTATTCAACTTCACTTTCAACAATAGCCATTGTTATAAAAATTATTCCACCCACATAAACGTACCATTTGTAGTAATAGGTTTACTGTTGCATAATTATAGACATTACAACATGTAGTGTTGTTGAATCTCCCAAACTCACAAGTTGGCTCACAAACACACTCACAAGTAGACCTTAAAAGAGTATGACAACCAATTAACAAACGTTGTAGCAAAAGCGCTGTGTTGCGCTGAAAAGCTTTCAAAAGCTGTAGCAAGATGCTGTGCTATGCTAGAAAGCATACAATTCTTTCGCAACTGGCTGTGTTATGCTAGAAAAACTAGAAAGCTGTGGCAATGCGCTGTGTTATGCTGAAAAGCCTGCAAAAGTGTAGCAAGAAGTTCTGTTATGCTGGAACGCAAACAATGCTATAGCAACGGGATGTGTTATGCTGGAAAGAACGCAAAAGCTGTAGCAATACACTGTTATGCTGGAAAGCGTAACAAAGATCTAAGAGTGAATGTCCACGTGCGCCGCGCGCTTTGAAGAACCAAAAAAAAAAAAAGAACATCGAGAGTTCGCGCTCGACGCGCCGCATTAACGCTCAAGTGAAAACTCTGCTTTACAATGCGCCAAGCCTGACAAAGCTGTAGCAACACAATGTGTTATGCTAGAAAGCGTAAAAAAGCTATAGTAACGCGCTATGTTAGGCTGAGAGACCTGAAAAAATTGCAGCTATGCGTTGTGCTTCGCAAAAAAGTGCAACAAGCTGTAGCTATCCGCTAAGGTAAAATATTTTTTCTTTTTCGTGCTACTTGATAAAGAAAGAAAACTCTTGATCGCGACAGTAAATCCTCGACATGGATGAGTTTAGTTGCGATGTTTTCTTATTTGCAATGAGAAATAGTTATAAAGCTTTACTACATTTCCTACACACTAAATTCCATTGAATTTTATTGAATTCCTACACACTAAATTTTCTGACCAAACACTACTTGGTAACCTACATTCAAGAAAAAAATCCCCTTCAAAAGTTAAAACACTCATAATATTCCATCTCATTTTTCAGTATTTACATTACACACTATCATTCCTTTAATATCTCCCATTAACCAAACCTAATAAACTAACTCATATAAATAAAAAATATAAAATAAACCAACAAACGTTTAGTAACAAATTATAACTTCACTACCCTCTATTTTAACATACTATACATAAAAACGAACTGAAGTGCCTAATGTCGTGTTGTCAATGACCATATTTTTAAAAACCTATAGCAGCAGGATATAAAACTAGCTATATTATTAAAAGTGATACAAAAATATATACATATAAAAAAATCGATACCAAACTAGACCCAGAATTTTTACACCTCCCTTCGTTTTTAGTAAGATGATAATAAAAAATAGTTTTATCAACCTCATTCTCTTGCCCTCATACTGATAACATTTATACTAATAGCTTCCACGTTAACACGCAATGCACGCGATATTAAAAAAAAATTGTAACGTAGGTGGGCTGTAGAGTTTCTATTCATTATACTACCGAGACAAAATTTAAGATAAAAATCAAGAAGTCGAGTGACAAAAAAATAAACAACTACCCAAACTAATATCTTGTTCATTAAACGTTCGCCTTGTATTAGAAGTTAATTATATTTTTGTTTTCGATTTTGGTAAAAAAAATTTCTGTTTCGGAATGGTTAATTTTGTGGTTTATCTGACGTGACAATCTAACAAACAGGTTATATGGTTTCTAAAAAAAAAAAGGTGAAAATCCTATCAGTTAATGAAAAGTCATTAAGCAAAAATGTGATGGGCTAGAATAAGTACGTTGTTATGGCAACGATAGTTTATTTCAAAAAAACTATACCGTAAGAAAGTTAACACCTACAATCTGAAATATGTCAACTTTGTAGATTAATCAGACAATTAATCACACTTTAGCGTGCAAATAGTGTACTTAAGACTACGTATTAGAATTCATACCAATTTTTCCCCATGGGAATGAACTCGCGAAAATTAAAAGTATCAAATATCAAAGGTAAGTATATCATACAATTAATATTTCATACAGAAATACTAATTGTCAAATTCCAGAATTTTTGCAAGGGTAAAGTTAGATGCAAGTATCGCATAATTCGAAATGACATATCAAATCCTCATAAAGTGGCAAAACTCCAATTTTACGTCACTTGTGTATCATTCAATAAAATCGCATAATAGCAAAATTTTCTCTCTAATAACAGTTTCTAAGAGTAATTCTCTCGTAGCGTATCAGTAAACTGCATATAAATAATTCGAATAAATCGAGTACCTGCTGTCTCAAATCGAAAATGTTCGAATCTAACATGAATTTCGCAAATTATAAGCCAAATGTATATAGGATGGTTCGGTAATATTTGGCAACGCTTTACAAGCTGGTAGGTAGCTCTAAAATAAATAAGTCTATATAAACCTTTGTCCGGAAATAGCTATCCAACAAGTCGTTGATACTAAAATTTATATTACATTTCCGGACATAGCTTGATACGAACATTATTGTTCGTTTCGGTATTCCCAACCCCTCTGTACAGTTTTTTCAGCGATCACCAAATCACTCTGTATAGACACTACAATTATAGTGAATAAAATCGCGAATGTTGGAATATAAAGTGAAAATTCTCTAAACTCGCGAATGATATACAGGAATATTGTAACTTATGAAACCCTAACGTTTTGCTGTTAAACAGTGAGTACCTAAGTTTGTTGATACAATGTCCAGCAACACCCAACCCGTACACTATGACACATACTCTTAAAAGTATCACAAGGTAGTCCAATTTTGTATCAAATACAGAGATCATGACAAAGCAAGTTTGTACAAGGAACACACACAAAAAAATAAATCAACATTTTCGACCTGGCACGTACAAAACTGGAACGTGTAAGGTGTCGCGGTTACCAAAAGAAGAAAACGAGGCAAAAACAAAAAAAAAAACATCTAAAAAAGTGTGTATGTGTGTGTGTGTGTGTGTGTGTGTGTGTGTGTGTGTGTGTGTAAGAGAAGGGCTTGGGGGTTTGTTATTGTCACTCTCTTCTGCGAACCAGTGAGCTCCAATAAAGGAAATTGCGCCTGGTGTTTCCGTGCCTGTGGAACGTCGGTAGCAGCCGATAAAGTCTCCACGGGGATGATTTGTGGTGTTTTTATTGCGCACGGTGCTGGGAGAAGAAGAAAAAAAAACTATTCCCCTCAAAAATAAAAATAAGGGGTAAGCAAAAAAAAACAACCACACATACTGCTAGTTCTTAGAAAATAACACAAAAAATATATATGTATGTATATATACGTGGAGTTGACTGACGTTTCACTTCCTTCTTAGACATTCTTAGACATACCAATGTCCTCTGCAAAAAAACGTTGAGTTGAATAAAAAATGATGCAAAAAATAAATTTAGTTGATGGGAAAAAAAAAGTCGGTGAAAATTTTTCAACTAGTAACATGTGTGTTGACGGTATGTTGTTTTATTTTTTTGTTCATCTTTTTCGTATTACATTTTATTTCTGACATTGTTTGTTTTGTTGGTTGAAATAACGACATATGAAAAACACGCAGGTGCGACAATTTCAATTTAATAAAAGTTATTAAAGAACTATGTTCAAAATTTTGATATTTTTAGTACATAAAGGTGTAATATCGAAACTTAAATATAATTTATGAATATAACTTTAAATAATAATTTGCTAATGTAAGTCGGTTTATCTATAGCTCATTGGTTCAATTCTGTTTGACTAACCAGTTGTTTAGTCAAACTGGACTAAACATTTTTTTAATGTTGTCACCAAATTACGTCAGGTGCCTGTCCATTGATGGGCTTTTCACTAGTAATTAAATATTTATTTTCTGATTATTTAACTATGTCATTACTTTTTGAGAAGTTTAAAAGTAAGACTAAATTTAACCCCAAAAATGAAAAAAAATGAAGGCTTGCCCGAAATAACGTTGTATGTTAGAAAAATTGAATATTGAGATAATTATGAAAAATTGTGCCTCATATTTGGACCTAGTTAGTGCTGTCAATAGACAAACTCCTACCTACCTAAAACATACATATTAGGCACCTTGCACAAATTGGGCACCTAATATGTGAAAATCAATGTGTTGCTGATTACTTCTTTTGCTATTTACTCAAAACTATGAATTGTCACATGCAACGTTATTCCGGGCAAACCTTCAAATGTCAACTAACCTGAACTAATCTGAACAGTTGTATACAAGGTTTTATACTTTGTCAAAATATGCTTAGCTTTTATAACTATGATCCTTTCTATATGACTAGATTCGATACATTGCCGGTAACATCTGTACAATTCCAAACTTTTTAATTGGATATGTCATACTTCAATTTATGCGAGTCATTTGGATGTCGTGATTGGTTATGTTAAATTAATACATGAAACCCTCGATTTATGCGAAAACTTTTTCACTTATATACAACGAGATAAACGATAGATATATTCAAAAACATTTTGTTATTATGCGGTTTTGAACTCAATTTACTAGAAGAATTGTCTGCCACACTTTTTCCACTTCATGGGAACTGTAATTATATGTCATGTTAATATTTAATAATATTTTATACAAAGTGATATTTTGTACCAACTTTTTTTTTAAATACGTCAACATCATTGACAAGTTTAAACTTTATAATGAAAACCTTACTTAAAATTGTTAAAATATAAATTTTCGAAGCAACTTGGTTGCACTTCCGCTAACCAAATAGGTTTCGTGTAAGAGTTTTAATGGGAACTTCCTTTCTCTCGAGTCCCTTATAAATAAATAATAAATACGAAAAAAAAACATTATAATGGAGGGTTTTGTTGTATCCACACACAAAAAAATCTACAACTATTTTTTCGTTTTCTTTAAGCAAAAAAAAAATTTATATTATAACGGATTCTAAGCCTTCCGGGAGAAATGCCTTTTGGGCACTATTTACCATTGCACAAAAAACTTCTCCATTAAAAGAAAACAAAATTTTTTATTTTTTTTCGAAAACTTTTCGTTTCATTGGTTTATCATCAGTTACAATTCCAAACTCGCCATGAAGGGAAAAAAAAGTTTTCTTTGTTTATCTAGATTTTTTGTTTACATCTGTTGAACCAACTTCATAAATAATTAAAAATGAATGAATTATCTTATTGGAGTTATCTTACAATTTCTGTGTTTGAAAATACGAATCGTCAAACTGCTTCAAGATACACGTTTTGTTTGTTTGTTTGTTTGTTTGTTTGTGTG
>JAQIWH010004183.1:0-17657 GCA_034695005.1 Cryptops parisi | reverse complement strand
TGATTTAAATAAAGTCTGAGGGCCAAATGACATAGCTGTAAAAGCCAGTCGGTGCCCTCGTTAAACCCCAAGTACCTCTGAGCTGCTTTGTTCAACTTGTGACATTGTATCAACTCCGCCCACTTTTGATATGACGACGTCAGAAATGATACGAAGTTGCGAAATTGCGCTGTTCACAATGACTAGCATTGCAGGAAAGCCTGCAGTTCGATCCTCATAGAGCAGAAAATTTGGTACGCACTCGAGGTGCGTATCATCGTATCCTTTCGATCATTTCAAGATGGCGGCAACATTGCTCGCTTCATTCTACGCATTCGAAGGGGTGCCAGAAAAGCGATAGGAATGAGAATATCGTCTTAAAAGATACGACTACGACATAAGGAATGAAGAAATATTAATTCAACGTTATTAGTTGAGTTAAGGAGGCTGTCGTCGATGAAGTGAGGGAGGTTGGCGGTTGCTGCCGTCGATGACGTATGCATCCAGTGCAAGACTCGATGAGTTAAATGGAGAGAATTTCGAGCCGAATTCGAGATGATTGACGAAAATACTGCATATTAAAGATAATTTATTACTTACTTTCTAAAAAAAAAAAAATTATTTGAATTTAATTTTTAAACCAAATTTATTTAGTGTATAAGTATAAAAGTGTATGTTTTATTAACAAAACAGTTAACTTTTTTAAACACTTAATAGTTAAAAAAACCTAATTTCATAATACAACCGCTTACAATGTTTTTGTTAAACCAGGGTTTCTCAAACTGTGTTTCGCGGAACCCTAGTGTTCCGTGTGACTCTTCTAGGGGTTCCTCAAGATTAATTTCATAATCAACATAGTACTTATAATAGCATGACCTGGCTGTTAATCTCTATTTGAAGTACTATTCTTGATTTTTGTGTCAATGGTGAAATAAGTCAACTTCATTGTTTTGTTTTGTAATAATATTTAGATTAAAAAAATATTTTATTCTAAACTAAAATAAAACATAGTAATTAATTCAGTAATTAATTTTGAAAAATTTCAGAATGGATCAATTTTTCAAAAATTTTAGCTTGAATTTCTAACATGGTAAAAAATATCGATAGATTTAATTTACGTTATCCCAAAAAATCATATACAGTATAAAAATGTCTTTAGGAGGGGTTCCTCAAAATTTTATAAGAGTATTAAGGGATCCTAAGACAAAATAGTTTGAGAACCGCTGCATTATATAATAGTATGATTTTTTGGTTTTCTAGTACTCCCTTTTAACAATCGAAACTGTTACTAGCATTGTCGTCTGCTAAGCGTATGTAAACTTAAACTTAACATTGCATGCTGGGGAATTCGATACGTTAAGTTACGGTGGTTCGACATTCCAGTGACATCGTATGTTTTGAAAAACTGATACGCAACATCGACATCGTATCAAGTAATGTGATACTACAAAGTCGAACAAAGCCGCTCTGGTATTATTGGTTTCAATGTGCACTTCGTTTGAAGTGATCTAAAGTTAAACTTTTGGTTGTCAAGTTATACAGGATGCTTTCAAATGTTATTGTGTATACACATGCCAAGGAGGCAAACATTTTCTGTCCATATATTTTTTGGATTGATATCTGTTATATATCTGTGGATAGTGTTGTTAATTATACTAGAAGCGGCAAACAGATTGTTTTTTTCTTCTTCTTTTTCTACGAGTATGCAATGTGAGCCTTGTTTATTCAATGAACTTGAATGGTTGCCCAATGCTGTGCAAATAATCTCAAGTTGAGTTCTTTGTTGCAAAATTATTTGTTTGTTTTCCAATATTTGTCATCTCGTGTTTTCTTGAGTGTGACCGATTCATTGTCGCTAGTCACAGATTGCAGAAATTGGTTTTGCTTATACAACATATTGTGTGCGGAATCGTTCCATGTTTTATTATACCAATGTAAGTTTACTTCATAAACTGCCATTCAATATATTGCCAGTGCTTTTTGACAGGAGTGCACGTGAGCTTTGCTTTGTAAGTAAACTTGCTGTATATTGAGACGTGCTTGCAAACAAAATACGTTTTTCACTCGTTAGCAAGAATTGTTAAAAAAGTTTGATAATCATTGCAACCTCGGTTTCAACCGAAACTGCTATTGCATTTTCGCTCAACGCAGTTAATTATCTAGTTGGAAAAGACATGTAAGATTTCAAAATGGATTTATTTAATATCAAAAATTGATATTTTGGGAGGGGCAGTATCTGATGAGTAGAATGTCTTTGTTATAAATTAATGTAAAATATGTGTCTTGGGTTGAATTTCTTATTTCAAGTGTCAATATGCTTTGTTTGTTGTGTCGTGTGTCGTGCATTCCTGAGCGTTGAAGATATGTAGTGCATATGTTAGCAGCCATGTACTAAACACCAAATGATCTATACAATATGATCTACATGTATAAAATACAGTATAGACTTACTATGTGATCTTGCAAAAAAACATTTAAATCGAAATTTTTATCCACATGGTTTCTGCGATTATAGGCTTGTAGCCATAATCAGTCACATACTATACGACATGATCTAGTTTTATTCCTATCATTTACTGTGATGACTGTTGAACTGAAATTTCTGTACTTTTCTACAGTTCTTTAGATGGGCGTCTTCAGGTATCTCATCGCAAAGGGCTACCACACGTAATTTATTGCCGGCTGTGGCGTTGGCCTGACTTGCAGTCATACCACGAACTTCGTGCCATTGAAAACTGTGAATATGCTTTCAACCTGAAGCGAGATGAGGTGTGCGTAAACCCCTACCACTATCAGCGAATAGAAACACCAGGTGCTTGGAGGAGAACTAATACTAACAATAATGTGTTTGTCTGAAAAAATGCATAAATTAATGAAAGATTTTTTTTTGAAAATTATTTCTAGCATTGCCACCAATTTTAGTTCCTCGCAATCCACCAGGAGATATCCCTCAAGAATTTCCGCCTCTGGATGACTATACTCATTCTGTTCCTGAAAATACGAACTTCCCTGTTGGAATAGAAAATCAGACTTTTCCGCTGACAGGTGATTTAGGGTTGTTATAGATTCACATTTGGTTATTGGGAAGAATAACCAACTCATTTGTGAAATGGGGTTCTTTCAGAAACTCCTCCTCCTGGCTACATGAGTGAAGACGGAGAAAACCAAGATCAAAATGGAACGGATAATATGGGTAATCAGTTCAATCTTATTCATAACGTTGAATTGCTAGTCGCTAGTTATCTTGTATGACAAGTGTCTCGGATTATGTTAGTCTCAACTTTGACAGTTTATGATATGATATGATAGCCCATTAATTTTTATTCTCAAGTTGATTGACTTGGTTAAGTTATCTTCTGAAAATGCCACAATGAAACAGGAAACTATACATTTGTATGTGGTTGGATGTGATTCACTTACAAATTCAAATTACAAGTGCCTTCAAGAACAAAATTTGTTTGTCACATGTAACCCCATGCTTTTGTAGATTAGAAACTTAGTTGTCGGGTTTTTGTTTGGTTTTTTCAGTTGAGTTTTTCTCTTGTAATATTTTATTTTCTAGCACTCCATTAAACATGAGCGATGTTGGGAGTAGGCTACTTTGTTTGACTTTGACAATTGGCTTTTCCATAGGTCTCATCCCATCGCCTAGTCCCCCCATTGATGTGCAACCTGTGACTTACTGTGAACCTGCTTTTTGGTGTTCAATTTCTTATTATGAACTAAACACTCGTGTTGGAGAAACGTTTCATGCATCTCAGCCGTCATTAACCGTCGATGGTTTCACTGACCCATCAAACTCTGAACGCTTTTGTCTTGGTTTGCTGTCAAATGTAAATAGGAACACAGTTGTTGAACAAACTCGAAGACATATTGGTAAAAGTTTCTTTTAATATAAATGGATGAATCTAATTTTTATAATTTGTTTAAAATAAAATAAAATGTACTTTTTTTTTTTTTTAATTAGGGAAAGGAGTGCGCCTGTATTATATTGGTGGTGAGGTTTTTGCTGAATGTTTAAGTGACAGTAGCATTTTTGTGCAAAGTCCCAACTGTAACCAGCGTTACGGTTGGCATCCGGCAACAGTGTGCAAGATACCGCCTGGTAAGTAAATTTTTCCGATGAATTAAAATGGGTTGTAGCAGTACTATAGGATGGCAGTCGTGTAGAAATACTTCCTGCTCAACTCTCGTTCCATATGCATTTGTAAACATCTGTTAGATAATGTTTTGGAAAGTATGCAATGAGTTGAAAAATGTTTTTAAAACTCGGTAAATAATGTTCTTTTTTTAAAACTACAGCTGCACAGTAACCATATAGGTGCTTCATGTTTGTTGTTGGAAGATACAATGCAGCACTCAATGCACATCTGGGTTAAAAGTAGCTTATATAAATTTAATATTGAATAATAATAAATCTAACCCCCTCCCCCCCCCAAAAAAAAATAAAAAATTTTAGAGGGTTAGGAGGCTGACTGGGCTCACGAATGTAAATTGGTTGGAATTTGTTATTTTTTTTAATATTTTTTTTATTGGGAATTCATCATAAATTTTGGGAATATTATGGGTTTTACTGTACTATCCACAGAACACGAGTAATTTTTGGCCACCAATTTGAGAGAAGATCTTGGTGTTTTAAGAAAGTAGTTATTCACTTTGTGAAACACCCGTTTCTTGGTGACACCAGATTAGGTTAGGCTAGGTAGGAGCGCCTACTGTATGTTTGCTAGTGATGTACTACTACCGTCATAAAATGTAGGCAAGGCAAGTGTTAAACAGAAGGAGTGCATTCAATTAACCGACTTGAAGCCAAATGGAATGAAAGATGTGTTTTGGTTCTTATTAAAATAATTGTTAAACTGGATTTGCTCCAATTTTGGATTGTTTGCGAACAATACTATTTTTTATCTAAACAAAACTCATTTCACGTCTACCTGTCTGAAACGAGCAGGTTCGGCCCGAACTTTAATTTGGGAACTTCTACATGAAAGCTCGCATCACCACTGTATACACACATTGTAATAAAATATGTTTAGTGTTAGGTTAACAAAAAGTAAAGCATGCGCGTATTATTAGTCTAATGTTGTGGTACAGTTTTTTGTGGTAGCTAATTTTTAAAATATAAGAGAAATGCATACAATCAAATTTCAAATGAATCCTTTTATGAACCACACAGTACACACAATTGACTTACGTTTTTGTAATGATTTGAACACTACTTTATTCTAGTTGTAATTCTACTCCAATAGTTTTATCTTGTTTTGGAATGAAATAGCATCAGATAAAGTACGCTTTATGTCTTGTTTTGGAGAACATCTAACTAGTTTATTCGGATAAAGAATATACTTGAGGGTTCAAAAGATGCCATGTGGGTTTGTTAAGGGAACTAAGATGGCAATGAGGGCCATCTGTTTTTAGAAGTAATAAATTTAAATTGCATGTTGACACTTAAAAGTGTCAATATGTACAAGGAACTCAATTTGTACACTATTCTAGCTCTCTTCTTTTTTTTTTCTTAAAATGAAATAAAATTAGTTGAATTTCTTTAAGCGACAAGACTTTCGGTGCCCTGGTTCAGTGTGGGCATTTTGGAGAGGGCCCGAGCCCTATTTCAATAATCCCTTCGAACTAGCTCCTGTGCACCTATTACACTTGCCTAGATCCGGCCCTGTATATAGAAGTAGTTCCAAATTTTCCCTCTGAATTAGGCGAGGGAGGTTAATCTCCAAAACCCTCCCCTTGTACATGGCCCTGCATGAAGTCAATGTTCTGTGATGGAAAGAAAGTACAAACGAGTTTGGAATTGAGATTTCAACCATTTTTTTGTTTTTGCAGGTTGCAACTTGAAAATTTTTAACAATCAAGAATTTGCAGCTTTGCTATCACAATCCGTGAGTCAAGGATTTGAAGCGGTGTATCAGTTGACAAGGATGTGCACTATTCGCATGAGTTTTGTGAAAGGTTGGGGTGCCGAGTATCGTAGACAAACTGTAACGAGCACCCCGTGCTGGATTGAACTTCATTTGAACGGTCCTCTGCAGTGGTTAGATCGGGTTCTAACGCAGATGGGTTCACCAAGACTTCCGTGTTCGAGCATGTCATAAACTTGTGCGTGTGTAGTGATAAGAGTTCTTTTTATTTTTTTTTGTTTGTCTTTTTATAAATATATCTTCAACATGCAAGTTGTGTGTGTGTAGTTGAGTGAAGAGTTTCATGTAATGCTGACATGGTAAATGACAAAAGCTCAAAGGAATACAATAACTGTAGTTTTAAGAGGAAGTTTGTTTTAAAAGAGGAAGAAAAAAAATAACATGCTGTTGTAATTTTCAGTATCTACAATGATGCTTCTTCAACAAGAAAACAAAACAGCAACGGAAACATTTGCGAATCGTGTTTTTTTTTGCTAAGTTTGTAAAAAAGAAAATGAAAGAAAGGATTTGCAAACCATCCCCCCCATACATGTACGCCGCAGCTATTCTCCAACAGCCCGACAAGAAAGCGGATGTTTTTTGCTTGACCCATAGCATTTTGATGTTAATTTTACTGTGTTTTGATAATCACTATTATTATTCTCATCTCTTTTTAACGTGAGCATTGCAGCATTCTCACTTGTTACGTTTAGTATATGTTTAGAGAATGGCGACTAAAAAAAAAAATTACTACTGTTATTAATCCAAAAGTTGACATTGTCTGTTGTGCTTCATTTCGCCTCAATATTGTTGTATTAACGAATAAGTTAGTCTTTTATAAATGTCCTCCTCGGTGATACGAAAACCATGGTGAAACAACCTTGAGAAACCAGTGATAACCATTTTTCTTTCTCTCCCCCTGATCACGAATTGATTGATTGAATGAATGTAACTTTTTGATTAACATTATTTGATGCTTAGTTTCAGAGTAATGGAATGCAAATTTTATCCCTATTGTGCGTATATAAATTTTATTCGTGTTTCAATTTTTAACAAGATTTTTTTTTTTAACTTACTTTGCTGTTTCAAAACAAAACCGGTTAATTTCACACAATAAAAAATAGAAATTCTGTACCCTGGCTTGGGTTTGACTGCAGAAAATATATTGCAACAACAAAATGATGTAGACATACGTATGTTGCAAGAATATTGAGCACAGAACTTGTTTATTTTTTTGTTTTTGTTTTTTATACACATGGAGGGTCATGACACCACCTACCCCAAGCTGCCTAATACATAGCCTATGACCTAATGAGAAAATTATTTGATAATGTCGACAGGGTTTTTTTCCAAATCCAACTGAAATTTTAAATTTTTTAGTGATATTATAAATGATTAATATTTACATTAATGAAAGATATATATTTATATTATGTATCCATTTATGTGGTGTGTCCGAGATTACTTCTAGTAGTTTTCCAGATTTGAGGTTGTCATCCTCTTAAAGGTCTTTGTCCATCATGTTGAGTAACAGTGTATTGATATCAGGTTGGTTGTGAGATAACTGCAACATGATGTAAGAGTGACAGTTATACAGATGCAATAATAAGAATAGTTATGCACTTCTTTCATTCGGAAGATTGTGCAGGCACGAGTTAAAACAGGTTTGAAATGCACCTGCCGATGGAGCTAAAAACTGGTTTTCACATTCTTGTTAATTTAGCGATGCAAGCTGTCATGATAAATGGTTGATTTAAAGTTGGTCATAAATCATCAAATGAATAGTGATTACTTGATTTATGAACTCTAAACAGAAAAATTGTGTTTAGAATCTCTATATGGTCTTGTCACAAGGTCAAATGTAAAGTTCTTAAACAGTTATTATAGATGCTCAAAATTTGAGTTCATTGGAGCATGCAACTAGTGATCTAACATGCTGTTCTAAATTGGGGAAAAATTGAGCAAATATAGTCTATATAATGTTTGATTTTCATTTTGCTCTCATGTTAAATTTTAATACGTTGGATAATTCTTATTATAGGGATAAGTTTCCAGTGAAACTGGTCATAAGGGTATTCATATTTGCATTAAAATTGGTGTTTTGGGAGGATTGTTTTGGGAGATATGGCAACATGAATGTACATTCATGTTGCCATATCTGAAGAGTTGACTAGTGATTTTGTTGACCCATGGGCTAGAAACCTAGACAAAGTTCACGTGTCCTTGTACTGTAAAGTCTAGCCTGCAGTTGTAATGTGTTCTCACAATCGCATAAGACATGATCTAGTCGTAGACTAAGAATTATATGGCTGGACCAATTAGAATGAGTTACACAGCACTGGACAAATCATATGTAAAATCGTTTTCTTGAATTCAAGTTTTTTGACTTAGTATGGTTTAAGACGATCCAATTGTACTATATTTTCAATTGTGATCATTCAGGTTCAACAGTGGTTTCACAGCCATTATCATCAAAAACAACAATGATTTTGTGTTGACAGATAAGGGTTTTTCTCGAGTTTATTAACACAAAACTTGAACATGTTGATTTTTTGCCATACAGGTGATTCAATTCACCAAACACTGTTTAAATGCTCAAACTTAATCATCAACTACTCATGAACAGGTTGTGTAATAGGAATGTAACTGTGTATGTATAACATATGCAAAAATAATTCTATTTAAAATATGGTAATATATTTTGTACAATGCACCTCTACTCAGGTTCACAATATCTAACCAGTACCAAACTTTCTGTTGGTACAGTGAAACCTTGATTCATCATTTACACTGGGAACATCTAAAAAAACAACGGATAGAGGAGAACAGTAGATGTAGTGAGTTGTAAAATCCAGGTATCCTAGGATTGAACAATGGGGAAAATAATATATCTGGGAATGATGGATATTTTACTGTATGATATATTATATACATTACATTATTCTATTATATACAAATAAAACTTGAGACTAGTTCTTGGGAAACATGATACTTTGAGCACAGTTCAGAGTTGTACAAATTCATCTGGTGCAAATCTTGTGAGCATCCATTTTGAATTGGAGTTATAAGTCAGAAACGTTTCCAACACTTAACACATTATGAATGTTTTCAGTGGTTTCTCTACGTGGATCAATTAAAAACGTAATTCGATGTCGAAGATTGAGTTGTCTTCCCAGTTCTTGGAAGCCTTTGTCCCCAGAGAGCACTGTGAATGGGATAGTTTTGGGCAGCCAAGCATCCAGCATTCCTGCCTGAAATG
The DNA here is from genome assembly GCA_034695005.1 of Cryptops parisi. NCBI lineage: Eukaryota > Metazoa > Arthropoda > Chilopoda > Scolopendromorpha > Cryptopidae > Cryptops > Cryptops parisi. The sequence goes on along the minus strand of JAQIWH010004183.1, from coordinate 8,510 downwards.
TTAAGGAAAAAAAACTTATTTAAGTTGTAAAAAATAAGGGTAATTCACTGGGCAATTTGTTCACTTTACAGCACTTACTGTAAGGCAAATAGCAAAATCAGTTGCATCTTTGGAATTGCCGCATTTTGGATGGAGATGAAATGACTTTTTTCCCATGAGGTTTTTATAAACTGCGTTAAAAGTAGGTGGCTTGTAGGAGTTACTACCACCGTGAAATCCCCATACAAAGATACCGTCGGGCAATATCCGTTCCAGTTTTGTGAAAAACCTACAAAATGTATATTTTAGTACCATTGTGGAAATAGTGTTTATATAAAAGAGTAGTATCATTTCACAGACGTGTAGCTCTTGATAATTTCCAGGGATGAAATACTGTATAATGCATGCAAGCAACCCGTGGGATGAACCCGTCCCACGCTGTCGAAGGCAAGGTCCGAACGCCATTAGACAGCATGTAGGCTAGGTCCGGCAAAACAACCTGCCACCTGGGTGGTGGATAGTGGGGGGGAAAAGGAGGCCCCGGTCTAAAACCCGGACGACCACCTTTTCTCTGGAAAGAGGCCAAAAGTTGCAACTGGTCTGGGGTACCTGACTCACCGGAGTTAATACTTCGGTCAGCCAACGCTGAGTGTGGGGAGTGCATTCCAAAAAATGTAAGTCCATAACCCAACGTGGGGGTTGGGCGATGTGTTTCTATCATGGCATGGTATGGGGTATGCTGCCACGTTGCGAGGAGAGCTCTCGTTAAGAATCTCTCCAAGGAACGGACCTACACGGTGGAGATTGGGTCCACTGGGTTGGGTGGGGGCCGGTTGTGACAGTGGGGTAGTTTGGGCACTCACCAGAACCCTCATAAACTAAACGCCCACCGGCTAGGGGAGAAGTGCACACGGTCCGGTGAACTTTGCTCCCCCCTCGCTTAACATCTGATTCTGTCAAGGGGGCCTAGTGGGGTAGGCGCACACAATCCATGCCTTAAGTGGCGGGAGGTGGTTGAGTGCATGATTCACCTAGGCCCCTGTGGTAGCTTGATGGTGGACATGGGTGGGCAGTAGGGCCTTAATATCTTTCAGTAGGTGACAAGGCGGTGGGTGTGCCCGGTTTTCTGTATAATGCATGCATAGATTAGCCCAGTGGTTGCCAAACTGGGGTGCGCAAAGCTATCTGTGGTGGTGCGTAAGCAATAAGAGAATTTTTATGTACTCTTGTTACGAAGTTTATTTCTTATAAATGCTATTCACTTATAAACTGTTGTCACGTATATCAGGGGATGCATGGCCTTTAGTCCTATTATCTTAAAGGTGCGCGTTCAAAATTTTTTTGATATAACTGGATGAGCCACCCAGCTGTCCAAACTTATTTTTTACTCTTGAGTAGTGGCGGTGAGTCAAGAAAATGGCAATCCAGAGTGATGAGAGACAACAACTTGATCGGGTTTTAGCGCTGAATGGACATACTGGGTACATGAAAGACAGTTTACATAACCCAATGCCCCGATCCCCATGGGACCTAGAAGAAAGGATCACATGTGCTGTCAAGCATCAAACTTGGACAGTTGCACTTCCAACTAGATGTTATGACCGTGTAACATAGCAAATGCAGAAATATGTGTCTGCAAAATGGTACCGTTCTTTTATAAACACCCTGTGTATCCACTAGCATGTGTAAGGTTGGCACAAGATTTGAAGTAAATAGTGGAGCTATTGACTGAGCTGCTACTTACGATGGAAAGTTGTCCAAGTCAATCAATGCTATGTGCTTCATTTGCGAAAGATCGACTTTTGGCCATCCATAATATTGTCCAGCAACCTGCATGTGTTCATGATGGACTTGCAGTTCAAACATTGCTTCATTTATGTCCATTGTAGTATCTCCATCACTTGTTTCTTCACTACTGGTCTTGAAAAAGATACAGGAGTAATTATTTACAAATAGTGACACTAATTCAAGCTTTGTGTTCTGTGAAGTCAGAACACTTCTTTACAGCATTTCTCCCGCTTGTGCCATGTGGATTCAGTTTGGGATCTGACATCATGGGGGGGGGGGGTTCTTGGGGTTCTCCCATCTCCAACATAAAACTCCAGCTTCCTCATCTTTTCATTGTTCCTACTTTACACAATAACCATATGGCCATCAATGACACACAGTCGGTACAGTCCTTAAAAATTTCTCATACACAGGGTACTACTGTACTGCGATGGCTTTTGTGTCAACCAAATGGATTACGATTTTCATGCTGGTTTACTTCGGTACAATTGAAATACATAACAAGGCTAGATAAATGGAATTGTGTGTAGATCTCTTTACAATAAATTTGTTCAACATGCAACTGGTTTTAAAGTTAAAATGAAATTTCACTTGTCCAGTGAAAGATTCCACAAGAAAAATTATGCAATCAGCATTTATGTTGATCTGAAACTACAACCTAACTTGGTTAATAAACACGTAAGAATTATTTTATGTGCATATGATCATGTTTCCATGTGACCATTTGTCTCATTTGCTTTACTACTGCTGCACAGCATAGTTTTCAATTTGGTTTTGAGTCGCCAAATCAGTTAGCCTGAGCACCAAGATAGGCAGATATTCAAAGGGTCCACCGACTTCCTGAGGGAATGTCTCAATTAGAACAACTGAAAAGACCTGACAACTAAAGAAAAAACCTAAGCTAAACGGCATGTTGACACGATCCCTCAACTTCGTGAAGGTGTAAGTACCTTGCTCAGCATTTAGCAGGTCAGTGGAATCTCTCTAAAGCACAGGGGCAGTTTAAGTAGACCTACATATGGGATATAGAAGTGTGGTATAGAATGAGATATGGAGATTGACATGAATTGGGGATGTGATGCATTAGCTAACACAATGAATAGTGAAGATGAAATACATAAGCCTCAGTCTTCTAACCTGGCCCTCATAGTTGGTCATGAGCAATGGGTAATCATCAAACGACAAGCGGCCAAAATGAGATTTTGTCCAAGGATTGCAAGTGTAATGATTCTCGATACTAACAGCTCGTCAGAGACGAGCCGCTAGCTCTTTGCTGGTTTAGTCATCTACTTTGGATAATAACACAAGACAGGTTTTGGTTTTGACTAAATGCAGAACTTCATGAACGTAACCAATTTTTCCTATATGGACTTTTTCTCATTTTTGGAAATGAGTAAAACATCATGGCAATAACATAAGCCAAACATTAAACAACTAGTATGGTGATACTAGAAGGGTGTTATTATTATGGAAAGTGAACAATAATGTGGGCGCCTGCATATTCCCACCAACCAACCATCTTCAACATGTTAAGGCGTCCATCAGATACACACAGACCTAAGCAAATCTTAAGAATATACAAGCCAAGTGTGTCTCGCTCTATTCTCTCTTTCTCTACAAAAATGTTTCCATGACATCTAAAAGATAACATAATAAATGTGTTACCATACCAACACAAACATAAGCAGTAACTAATGAGATGAAGCAAACATAAAACACTAACTTACGAATGTTGTGAAGCAACATGAGTTAAATCGATAAATTATGTCAATTAATTAAACCCATTGCCTCCCTCATTTTTGACTGGCATACACCTAGTCATAACTAAAACAAGATACAATACTATAAAAAAAATATTTTAAAGTCCACTTTTTTTTTTTTAATGAATGTTATGCATTGTTATGTTTGCTATTTTTGAAACCCCCAAAACAACTTCCCAAATGTTTTTTCTTTCCCCTTCCCCCCAATCAAGAACCCATTCATCCAGAGACGTTACATTCACCTCATAAAGTAGATTTAAAGAAAAAGTGAGTAACAAACAGTAAACTGAAGAAAAAAAATTGAAACCCAAAAATCATATAAAATAAACTTGTTTTATTTAACAATGAACAAACTGTATATCACAAAGACAAATTAATAGAAAAAGTGAATCGATGGGAACAAAAGAATCCTAAATCAAAATAACACAACTGGGTGCATTAACTAATTAGATATGATGAAATAATCATTCGCCTGTTTCTGCATTGGAAGTTTTCACTGCTGGCAGTGTATTGGAATGTTTGTGATTAAGAACAAATCGATTATAGGTAACAAATACCTCAACAAACAAAATACAGTGAGTCCTCGACTTAAGCGGATTCGTAGATGAGTGGTTAGTTCCAGCTGATAGCGTTACTCGCTATTTTCTGTTTATATACTCGCAGTTTGTGTATAATATTTTTAGCCATATGCGGTATGTTTGCATGTTATATGGAGACTAAAGTAAATATCAACATGAACAAGATTTGAAACCACTATATATGTAAACAAAACTACCCCCGGAACAAATTAATTGCGTTAAGTCGAGGACTCGCTGTATAATCAATGATTTATACAAGTAACCTGAGTAGTCTAATCAATCATCTTGTGAATAATGAAACAGAAATGGCAGCTGTCTTGGGCATGCATATATTAAGTGTCAATAAGTAATCATGTATAACAACTATAAAGTTCATCTACAAACAATAAACTCATTCAACAATTATAAAGTTTTTTCATGCATTTAAACTTTAAGATAAGAAAAACTTTGCTTTGTTTACAAAAACATAGGAGCTTTACAAAAGATTGCAAAAACAATCACATCAGCCAATCATTGGTGACAGCACATTTTTTTTGATATACTTTGAGGCTATACCAACTTCACATTTCGTACTTCAGTTTTCAGCATCCAAAAATACTTGCTTTACTTTTTAACATCTACTTTCATTGGCATAAGGCTTATACTTGGAAGTCAACAAACGCTTTTATTTCGTGGTTTTAGACTTAATTGGTGGTAAGGACTTGTTTGGAAGAACACTGATTTTAAAGACCCTTAGTCACATGCAATTTTTGGTGTGGCAGGTCATGTTAATTGTGCACAGCTGTGAGGTCAGCTTGTTGCATTTCCGAAACCGCTCAAGTTGGGGAAGTTTCAATTCCGCCATGCAATGTGTGGCAGTTGAAATTGCAACTTTCCGAACTTGTGAGATTTTGAAAACTGGTTTGGCAAAAAAGTTGACGTCACAGTGATTCACAAATATAAATTTGAACATTCACAACATAGATGTTTGAATGTCTTCGCTCATATCCTATCTGCTGAACTGGCCACACCAAAAATCGTATGGGACAGGAGGCCCTAAGGATTTACTTGCTTTGGCCTCCTAGTGGCATATATATGGAACCATCACACTTTTTCATGAAACAAAGAAAGTTGAAAGAAATCAGAACAAGGTTGCAAAAAGGCAGATATTTGTTACTTTATCAAATACAGCGCTCTTTCAAAGTAATGCTGTTTACGCTGGAAAAAAAATCCATCTTATTCCAAGTGCTAAATTCCCTGCACAAACATTTGATAGTTAATATGTTAACTATTTAGTTTATCATTTTGTATTTCCTGAGCTTTTTTCAACATGTGGAAGAAAAGAAAAATTAAGAAACTAATTTTGCTTTTATAGGAAACCAAATGTTTGATAAAGAATTGACGGCACTACCACAGGGGATGGCTGTGTGTACACAAACAAGCATAATAAATGGTTACCGACACTACCTTAAAACAAGTTTGGCACTCAAAAGAAAATACATGTTCGTGTAATGCAACCGAAAATAAATTTGTTCATAAAAGCATTCTTAGATGAAACAAAACAAGCAAAACGTGCAGATTGAAAAATTTACCCTTGAAGTTACAACAATAATATACATAGATAGATACAGTCCAGCATATGAGGACTTTTTTTTACATTGTCATTTGTATGACATGCAATACAAACAACAAATTCTACACAAGAAAATAGCTTGTATGCACTTTAGGGAACAAGACACAAAACAAAAAGTAAACTGCAGCAAACACATTGGTCTCACTTGGAAGCATTGTGCACATTCACTCCTATTCAAGTTACTTTTGATTAAAATGAATTGATATGATTGGTTGAATCAGTCTTGGATTTATTGCTGCCATCAAAAAATGAAAAAATAATAATGCAACAGCCACACAAAAATGAATGTTAACAGACATAACAAAATGATATGGAAGCTCAACCTACATATTGGTTATAATCCATTAACGAGTGCTTGTTTCTGGGCCTATGATTATTCCTTTGGCGCATTGTAGGCTGGTTAGCTTGGAACTTTCTGTTGTTTAAAAATTGGCGTAAATCGGTATGCTGATTTTGTTGCTCTGTCGGCACTTCATGGACGAAATATTCGTCAACTGCTTGAAAATTGGGTTCATTTCTACAGTATGGAGAATTATTATTTCTCGAGTAACGTGCATTTCCTCTTGGAGCATAACAACGTTCCCTCCCTTGTTGTAACTGAAACTGGTATCCACCATTGGCGTTGTTCTTGTGTGGTCTCCTCCAACTTTCGTTCTGAAGAGGTGGCGGATTATTGAAATAACCAAAATTTTGCTGTCTGGGAGGATGCAAATTTGGGATGGTCGACAGTGAAGGCTGGTGATTGTGAAAGTTTCTATTTTCAAATGATTTATTGTGATTGTTGAGGTAGGGATCAAAACCTTCACGCCGCTGATCCGACGGACAGACAGTCTTTTGATTATGGTTCTGAGCTGGTGGATGATTTGCCGAATTTTTTTGCTTTGGGATTAAAACATGATTGTTCGACTGTTGTTTATTTGGCAACCTTTCCCTCATGGGGTGATATTCGCGCGTGTTTATCGGTTCTTGCTCAACACGGAATAAGCCAGGAAACGAACCGTTGTCCAGTGAGTGGTTTGCTTTGGCTCTCTCAAGTAAACCGCTTGCCTGTTTGTTTATCGGAGATTCGTGAGTAGGCCTGATCATCTCGATCTTTTGACGTTTATTGTCTTCCACGGTTTTCGGTTGGTCTTGGGCATCTAACCACGACCTACATGCTTCATTGGTCAGGCTTATTCTGAAAGGTGATTCGGTGTCATCCAATGAGTCGGCCGTCGAGCTACAGCTTTTAGTGATGACCTCAGCAGCATTTGGCCTATATGCTGAACTACTGATCTCCTCTTTAGAATTCTCTTCCAGACTCACAAGATATGGATTTTGTTGTCCTTGAACGTGTGAAAACACTGGCGGTGAAAATGAGGCTCGAGGGAACAAGATTTCTTTTGGGTTTCTTCCATTTGGAGAGGGAATAACTTGTGCATCATTTTCTTTGATTGTTACAGGTAACCTGAATGGGTTACTCAAACCTTGTTGCAAATTTGGAGGGAAAAAAACACCGCTCTGGTGCTTCTCTCTTCCGGAAAACAAAGGGGTCCATTGGTTATTTTCCGGTCTTGAGTTAGGAATTTGGGAAGGCCCACAAGCAGGGTCGTCGTGTTCCATGACGAGTCGAAAATGTTGGCCATTGTTATCTTGCGGGTCACAACTCACCAATTTAGCTATTACTTCACCTTTACGCCACCGACCCTCTGGGGTTGGCTTAAGGGGACGTAAATCAGAGGTGGTGGTGGTGGTTACATAGTCCTTATACAAATTTTCATAATGGTGTTCAGTAGAGTTATGCATCGTTCCTGAAACAAGACAACATGGTAACTGGCTATTCTGTAACTGGAGGCCACCTATCATAGATCTAAGCAGAGAACACCCAAACTACTAGTCATATGTCATTTACTACTTTACGTCGATTTTTCTAATACAGTACATGTACTGTATTACATAAGAAAAAATAAAACTCGACTAGCCACAGTTTGTCAGCCAGTGGAAATTGATTGAAAAAATGTTGAACTCTCGAACGGCTTATTCTATTCCTACGTGACAATGTTATGGGGTTATTTATAGTGGTTTGTATGGGTCTAGGTAATCTTATAGTTTATTCGACTTTTACGTCGTTTTTCGATTTAAGTTACAAGTCTTGGAACGAATTAACAACGTAAGGTGAGGTATTACTGTATTAAGAGCTAGTCTAGTGTAACTTCATTGAGTTGCAAAAGCAAAGAATGGAAATACCTGATAATTTACAATTTGGCACGCAACACATTTTACTAATAATGAAAAAGCATTGTGTTATTGTGTATGTACATCATATATTTCCATATGTGTGACTAGAGATGCAAATAAAATACAATGCAGTAGTACAGGAAGCATAATTATTAACCCTGGATTTATACAAGCGTTGCATATAATAATGAACTAAAAGCTGGGAAAAAGTCGCATAAATTGAAATTGACGACAGTTTGATTTATGTCATAGCATTCAATTGGTTGGTACACAATACAAAAAAATTGCAAAGTTTTTCTGGCACATAATGAGCATCTGGAAAGACATCTTTTTTGTAACATATCAGTGGAATCATATTACTGTAATGATTCCGATGTACTGCATTACCACATGACTCCTGTGAATTGATAACGATTCATTCTGTAACTTATGTCATTGATTATGACTAGGGCCCGGATGTTTATGCATTTGCATAGATGCATATGCAATTGCATATTTTGGTACTTTTTCAAATCGATGCATATTTCAGTCACTTTTCTAATAAATGCATATTTCTGTGATTTTTATGTTTTATTG
>JAQIWH010004182.1:0-17659 GCA_034695005.1 Cryptops parisi | reverse complement strand
CTTTCCTTCCAATTTGAATAAGTCCATAGCAACTTTTTGCCAAGGTCTATCTGGAAACGGCGTTGGTAGCAACGTTTGTGAAGCAACAGTGGTTTCCTTAATACATATTGCACACTTCTTTACGACATCTTCCAATGAAATTGATAGTCCTGGCCACCAGATTGATTCGCGAGCAAGACTGCAGCATTTCGATATGCCAAGGTTCCCTTCATGGAGTTTGTGTAGCATTTCCTCCTGTAGACTTGCTGGTATGATGAGTCGCTGTCCATGCATTAGGAGATCATTGACGACAGCAATAACAGTTTGATGTTGTCGATAGACCAAAGTTTCGGGTCTACCTTGTTCTTTTCTGGCCACCCGTCGCAAACATAGCAACATGAAAGTTGACAAATCTCGTCATTTTCTTGTGCGAATTGAATGCGTTGTAATCCAGTCGAAGTGGCTGGAAGGCTTGTAACGATCTTGTGAGCAAAACGTTGAATGTCCGGGTCTTCTGAGACCAACATTATCGGCAATGGTTTGCGAGATAAATAGTCAGAAACAACTAAATCCTTTCCCGGGGTTTGGAATATTTCATAAGAGTAACGCATCAATTTCAGTTTCATTCTAAGGAGTCTTGGCATTATCTCATCTAGATTCTTCTGTCCAAAAATAGACACCAATGGTTTATGGTCCGTTTCGATTTGGATTGTAATGCCAAGCCCAAACAATGGCTAACCCCTCTCGTTCAATTGAGGCATAATGCTGTTCAGTAGGTGTCAAGCTCTTTGAAGCATATGCAACAACATGCCATTTGTTGTCCCAGTTTTGCTGTTGCAATATTGCGCCCAAACCATATGCTGACACATCAGTAGTGATCTTCGTAGGTTTTTGAAGATCATAAAATGCAAGAATGAAGGCTGATATTAATGTCAATTTAAGCTCCTCCAGTGCTCGGGCTTGAGGCTCATCCCATGTCCAAAATTGGTCCTTTCAAAGCAACTTATATAATAGATGCGCCTTCTTAGCTAAGTCAGGCACAAAACGGGCTAAAAAGTTCACGGCTTCAAGAAAACTTTTCACTTCTGTCACATTCGTTGGAGGCTTCAATCAATGATCACACAGATCTTTTCTGGATCAGGTTGTACTCCGTGTTCATTCATGACAAACCCAATGAACTTGACTTGTTTCACGCCTACTTTGCATTTGTCCTCATTAAGGGTGAGGTCCACAGCTTTGATGCGTTGTAGCACCTCATTGAGTCGTTCATCATGTTCTTGTTTGTTGCATTCATAAATAAAAATATCGTCTGTATTGATGACGACACCATCAATGGTTGTCAAAATCTTTTTCATCTGACGTTGGAATTTGGAAAAACTCTGGTGCTGTGGATATTCCAAATGGTAGTCTTTTAAATTTAAATCGGCTAAAAGGTGTAATAAAAGTTGTCAATGGTTGACTTGTTTCTTTTAGTTCAAACTGCCAAAATCCACTATTAGCATCCAGTTTGGAAAAAAACTTTGCTCCTTCCAATTTGGCCATTACATGTTCTCCTATTGGCAATGGATGAAATTCTCTTTGAATGTGCTTATCGAGCATTGTTAAATCGACACAAACACGTATATCACTATTTGGCTTGGTCACCAGTACCATCTCGTGGCACCATTCAGTTGGCTCAGCAACAGGTTCAATAACCCCCATTGCAACCATATCATTCAATTTCTTTTTTTTATGTTGCCATTAATGGTAAGGGCACCCTGCATGGTGTAGACAAAGCAAATGGTTCAGCTGTTTCTTGTAAAATGATTTTGTGAGCTTCGGGAACATGTCCCAGACCTTTAAAGAGTTCAGGAAAGATAACTTTCACCTTCTGGAGTGGCGTTTCCTCTGTGATTGCATCTATGCATTGTATGAGACCCAATCTCTCACAAACGTTCCCCTCAAGGAGCGGTTTGGTTGTCTGCTACGTATATTTTCACACAACTGGTTCGTCCTCAATATCACACAGTATCACAGAAGTATCCATCAACTTGTATAATTTCACCTCCTGGGCCTCTCAACACCCGGTCCGGTGCTGTGAGCACCACTTTTTGTGGCGGGCCATCTTGGTCGCACTTTGTAAAGTTAATGCTTCATCTAATTGCATTTTTTCACTTAGTTTTTTGTCCATGATGCTTACAACTATTCTGTCTCGAATCATTTCATCTTCTAATGCTGCATATTCACAGTCTTTTACGAGGGCGTGTAAGAAGTAATGAATTCTTCTACACTCTCACCTGGCTGCTGTTGTCGCTGGTTGAGTCGAGCACGCTCATAGATCGTATTTTTTCGAACTATGAAATGCTGCTCAAAAGCATCCATCACTTTATCATAGTTCTTTGCGTCTTCTGCACTTAATTTGAGTGATGGCAATATATCGTCCGCTTTATCTCCTATCACGTACAGCAGGCTGTTAACTTGCTCCTCGTTGCTTTTTTGGGAGAGGGCCGACACCACACGAAATCGCTCGAAACGACGTTTCCATTTCGACCATTCCGCAGGCTTGGAAAAGTCAAACGGCTCAGGAACGACGTACGCACAGGTAGCAGTAGCCATAATCAGACCAGCGGCCGAAGAGGTCAAGAGTCGACAAAATTAAACACACACAGGTAACACCGCTGCCACCATGTAATATTCGTAATCTCTTTATTAGAACATCAGTTGCAGTTTCGATACATAATGTTATGATGATGTCATGATGACATCATTAAAGTTTATGGCTGATATCATAGAGAAAATCATGAAGAAAAACCTTTTTTAATTTTTCCCTTTATGGGATTCGAACCCGGGTTCAAATGGCAGCTATAGCATTACCTTACCCACTGGGCCACTTGAACTCATTCAACAGAACCTGTTTTTTACCACCTAAGAACTTCACCGTCTTTTTTGACGGGCATACCACTAGTATATAATATTAGTCTAAATTTGTCTGTCAGTCTCTGTCTGTCTGCTCGTCTGTCTATAGCATCAAAAACTCTCATCCTTCTTGGATTCGAACCCGGGTCACTACGATAGCAGACAGGAAGGTTAATTATTGAACTACCGAGGTTACCATGTACCAAATGTTATTTTGCAAGCATCAAGTTTTTTTTTTCTGTTTTTGTTTATTTATTTATTTTTTAACTTTTCTGTTTTTAAATGCTTGTTTGATTGTTAATCAATCAATCAATGTTTTTATCAATTAAATTGATTAAAATGAATTCGATAATTGTTCGTTTTTAGTTATTCCCTATTGCTTGTGATAAGTTGTTCCTGGAGGGAACATCGTTATGGTGGAGGTGTTTTATTAGTTGTTCGAATTTGATTTAATAGAGTTTTTTCCAGTAAGCTGTAAGCACCAAAAACATTTAAATTTGCCAATTTCGTTCATCAAATTACGAAATGATTGAAGTACGAGTATTGGATTTTTGGAGTTGTTATTTGTTATTGTTTTTTTTTCTTTACAACAATGAAAATAAATCATTTTCTTAGTTAATATAACTTTTCTATTTTAATAGCCTACCTTTGTTCATTTGTACAAACACAAAACAAATGTTTCAACATCATGTAGCTTGGGAGGGGTGGCGCAGCCACCCCCCAAACAAGCCATTTGAAATAATGGCATAATTGCATTTTTTTAAATTAGTCCATAACTTGAGTCTTGGCAACTACAGTTAACAAATTTTTTTGCAAAAACTGTTCATTTTCCTTCTATAAATAGACACTTGGCAGAATTTGTTTATAATCTTAAATTTGAGGGTTAATCTTAAGGTTGAAAGGTGACAGAAGTTTTTGCCCCCTTCCTCCCCGTTTTCTCAAAACTACAATTTTTTTAGTTACGCCATTATTCCACCCAACTCAATTCGGGGAGCTGTTTTACGTGTTAGTATTGTGTGGATTTTGCAGTCATTGCAAAATTCTTGTTTACTCATTGCAAAGAATTTCAAAACTTGCTTACCGTTGTGAGGTTTTTCACTCGTTTTGTACAATGGAATCACTTCAAAGCAATTGTCCTTGACTGTCAGCCATGCCACGAACAACCCACAAAGATAGCCGATGATGAAACTTATGCTCTTTATCATGCAATTTCTTTTTGTACTTCGAGTCACCATCATAATTTTCATTTCCGTGTTTGAAACTTTATCAAATTTCTGTTCTTCAAATTTCTGAGCACCATTCAAGTACATTTCACACATTTGTTTGTTTTTACCAATTTGACAGCCAATTCGATAGGTATTAGTGAGGTGGCGATACCTGGCCAAACGTGTAAATGAATACTGGAAATATTTTGGTTCAATAACGGTTTTTTTAAACAATTTTTTTTTTTTATGAATTAAGCGATCAAAACCTAAAACTAAGGTATTTCCAATGCAAAATAAGCATATGTTATAATGATGCTAAGTCACTTGCAGTTTCATAAAAAAAGTTTTCTTTCTTTTAAGTACTAATATTTATTACTAATATTTATTTTAGTACTATTGATAAATTATCAATAGTTCATGTTTTCTTTCAAAATTAAAACTCATAAAATCATACTTGTTTAATATAATGATGTACTTTATCTATTTTTATTGTTTAGCAGTAATTTGAGATGTACCATTTTCTCATTTCGCTGTTCAAATAACTTTGCTGTTAAATTTTTGTTAACACAGGGATAAAAACTTATTTTTATATATTATAATGAAAACTGTTGCATTATGATGAATTTTTAGGTCAGGTATGAATTAGTCGATACGTTCTATTGTGAGGTCTGGCATAGGTGCAGCCACGGGGATATTTTGGGGGTTTGAACACCCCTTGAAAATTTAAAAATGTGTAAAAAACAAAACAAAACAAGATTGGCCAATAAATGGGAAAACAATGCACGATTCACTTCAAAACACCCTCCGAGAAAAATCCTGGCTGCAACTCTAAGGTCCGGCACTATTTGTAATACCAACTACTTGCTGACATTCTGACATACAAGCAAAATCACCATATTTTTTATAACCGAGGTACCACTGTAATTTGGAGCCAAATTTTAGTTGCATTGGATGTTGTGGGATAAAAATGTATGACTTGGATTACATTTTTTCTTTTCGCTTATAAGCATTTGCCACGTTCTGAAATGGCAACTTCGTTGACCAGGAGAAGATATTCCAAACTATGAACACATTCTCGGTATTTTATTACATTGTCTGACAAAACTCACTGAGTGAGCAAGATTTTTACGATCCACTTTTTCAACTTCACAATTTCAGTTTGTTGTAGAAGATCTCCCAGACGGGTTCTTCATATTTAAGTGATAGGTTCGAGACACTCCAAACGATCTTAAATAGTAGAGCAAATGTTCTATTACGTACATGTTTCTGGGATTGATGCAATGAAATGACACAGCAGTGGTACTGCAGCAATTCATGCCCTAGATCGGTAAAAAGAATTTATTTATCGATGATTGTCGAATGCATCAGAGTGCTTGTGAGAGTACATCAGAGCCCAGACTATTCTGGGGGCCGTAACTTGGTCATGAAAAATAAAATGGTGCGATTTACTTCAATGAGCATCAAGGAAAATCAGTACAGTCGAGTCCCAGCAACAAGTTGATGGATACAGACATGGGTTATTGGAAGAATACAAATTGTACGTTGTACGAACACTATTTTAACCTACAGTATAATGTGTCTAATTCATGCAAATTCCTGGTATGTCTCTCTTGGCATATTTTGTTGTGTGTTTATAAAATATTATTTATGGTTGTTTTAACTCTTTGTTAAAGAGCCGTGGTTTGAATTTATACAATGAGATGATGTTTATACATTGCTTTGTTGAGAGAAGAGATTATTATCCATTCAGCCTTTGATGAAGGATGAAGAAGATGAACCGTTACCAGTTTGATGTACAATGATAATGTTATTTAACTGCTGTTCTAAATGTATCATAGAACAGTGAATACGTGTCAAATACACGTATTCACTGTTGAATACGTGTCAAATGTGTTGAATACGTATCAAATACACGTATTCAACTTGTTCAGTCAAGTTCTTGTATCACTGCTCATTTATTGTTGTCCGAGTCGACTTTCTCACGGTCTATGGGAAACCTCATCTTACTGTTGTCACGACTGATCCCGAAGCTGTCAAGGGATTTACAGCCGTCCGACAACACATATAACTGGAAGATAAAAGAAAAAGAAAAAACAAACAATAAATGTACAAGGGCAGGCTGATAAGACTTGCCTCCATAAAATAAAGTCTGTAATACATATCGGAGAGAAAAATGAATAGAAGCATATCATTTTTTCTTCAAAACTATATTTTTCTACATAATTGCAAGCAACGGCAATATACTTGTGCCAATGATGAACTGGTGCATTTATCCTATCAGCGTAGAACCCAGGACTGCGGGAGCAACCCTAGCGGCGAACAGCATTCTCAATTTCTGCATTGCAACTGTAGCGATTGTCCTTCAAGTGTTCTTTTAACTTAGGAAATGCAAAAAAAATCACATGGTGCTAGATCTGGGCTTTATGCTAGATGAGGAAGATGAGAGACACCCGAGTCTTTGATAAACCTCCACAGTATGATGACTGGTGTGAGGTGTAGAATTGATGCAGAATTGCATTTAATCCCTTACCCACCCTGATCAGTCCTGCACACAACCTCCTCATGGTGTTCACATAAACCTCTGAATTTAGCCTACAGTTTTGCTATCAGTCAGAACTTCATGTGCCCGCTGCTTCAATCTTGTGTTTCCATATGCTGCTCGATTTTATTCTGCCGAGCAGCTAAATATTCATGCACAGTGTTGCTATTTTGTGGAAGTGTAGGTAAGATTCTGGTGCTTACACAGGCACTATCTGTTAATACTTCCACCAACTATCTGCGGACATACAATTATGGAAGCAAAACTTATCAGCCCACCCTTGTAAGACTGCTGAAAGAGAAAAAAAATTAAAACATATCAAACTCAAATAGGCTAGTTAAAAAATTTCAAAGGAGTTAGTTCAATGTAGGTCTTCTGCATCCGGTAGAAGAATAGCCGGTGAGCGTGGAGGACAAAATTTTTTTGTGGCATTCTAGTTGAAGCTAGCACTAAGAAATGAAGCTTTTCAATGGAGCTCGACTTTGATGTCATCATAAATGATTTTTTTACAGTCAAAGTTCCAGAGTTTTTATTCACTTCATGAGAGCCGAGAGTGAGAGCCATGTCCATAGCTTGGTTAGGCAATTTGCAACTCAGTGTCAAAAGGTGGACTGGATGCGATCTAGTTAGTTGTTGCTCTGTGCATTCATTCTACACCACCGAACAGTAGAACAGGACTGGAAGTACCAGAGTTACAAAATACTAACCTTTATACTAAAAATACTAATTAAATAATTTGGAGTCAAATTTTAGTTGCATTGGATGTTGTGGGTTTAAAATGCATGACGTGGATTACCTTTTGTTAATTAAAGCATTTGACACATGTTGAAATGGCAA
This sequence comes from Cryptops parisi, assembly GCA_034695005.1. Classification (NCBI taxonomy): domain Eukaryota; kingdom Metazoa; phylum Arthropoda; class Chilopoda; order Scolopendromorpha; family Cryptopidae; genus Cryptops; species Cryptops parisi. The sequence goes on along the minus strand of JAQIWH010004182.1, from coordinate 10,204 downwards.
TTTTGTTGACCAGGAGGAAATATTTCTGAAATTCGAACACATTCTTAATATTAATTTTATTACATGGTTTGACAACACCCATTGAGCAAGCAATATATTTATGATTCACATTTTCAACTTTAAAAAATTTCAGTTTGTTGTAGATCTCCCAGACCGGTTCTTCGTATTCAAGTGATAGGTTCGAGACACTCCAAAAGGTCTTAAATAGTAGAGCAAATATTCCATCATGTACATGTGTCTGGGATTGATGCCGTGAAATGACACGGCGGTGGTACTACAGCAATTCATGCCCTAGATTGGTAAAGAATAGATTTATGATGAATGCATCAGAGTACTTGTGAGAGTATGTCGGAACACAGGTTGTTCTGGGGTCCATATCTCAGTCACAATTTGAATGCCAAGAAAAAACAAGTGGTGTAGTTCACTTTAATGGGCATCAAGAAAAATCAGTGCTTAATTCATGTAAAGTTCCTGGCGTCTCACTCTTGACACTTTTTATAATAATTTTTTATTGAGATGAGTGAATCAAGTCTTTTTTCATCTAAGTTGTACCAAAATCGGCATTTGGCTGAATCTTGTGATCCCTTTTCCTCAAAAACTACAATAACTTTGAAGATGAAATTTCGCACACTTACGTAAAAAATGGTGCATTTTCGATCGAAGACAAAAAACGAGTCTATGGGTCTAAAGTTATGCCTACTTTTATGCAGCAATTTTGCACTTAGTAACTTTCATGGACCCTTCTTTTTAAGTGGCGGTTGTAGTCCAGTTGGTAGAGCAGTGGGCTGCTACACTTCTGGTTGAAGTGTAGCAGGTTCGATACTTGGTGTTGGTTGTGTCTTCTTTTTCATTTTCGTTTTTTAATCACTTAATTGCAAATGTTTTTTCAATTATTCATACAATTTTTTTAATTTTCTGGCTTTTCTGTTTTTGACGAGCAAGTATAAAATATTTTTACTCTGTTCACATTCAACACAAAGAAGTCGTTTGAAAAAGAAAAAATGACCCTCAAATCTATGCTAAAACTACATCTGGTAGAGCACCATCTCAACATCTCTTTTGTTTGCATCACTTTGGGGGGGGTGTCTATTTAATTTCTGAAATGTGTTTGTCAGAGTCTGTTTGTTGTTCGAAGAACAGTTTTACTCTTGGAACTGTTTGTTGTGGGAAATCAGAGGTGTGACTTATTGACAATGATAGATTTGATATGGCTAAATCACAATGTGACATGGTCTGACTCGTCACATGCAAGTGATGAGTTATGCTGATTGCTGGATGACGGAAGTTATTTTGGTTTAAAAGACATTTGAATGCACTAGTGATTATTATGTGGATTGTATTGGTCCTTAGAGTTTTTTTCTATCATCTTGGTTGTAACATATACAGGGTGTCCCTGAGGCCAAATGACATAGCTGTAAAGCCAGTCGGTGCTCTCGTTAAACTCCAAGTACCTACCTGCAGGGTTTCTCCATCCAATGCTTACCAATCTTTTACTCAAAAATCTAATATAATTAAAATTCTGAGTTCTGAATACAAGAGCATCTGGAAGGGGGAGGGTTGTTTCATTTATTTCTGTCAATCCAACCAAAATACAAATTCATGCAACAATAGACTGGAAACACTTTCTCTGCAAGTTGAGTGTTTTTCAGTTGGTGCAAGTTAATTTAAATATGTAACATGGCCAGTGGGTGGACTGGAGATTGAAATCAGCCTGGAAAAAAATCTCAAACGGCTCTGAAGGGAGGGGGTCTCCTCCAGCCGCTGAGAAGATTTTGGAATTTTTGAAGCTTTTCTGGTGGGTTTTTTTACTGAACAACAAGTTGTATTGATTGCTACTTTAATAAGTTTATTTTTTAATTTGAATTGAATGGAAGTAATTTATTTCCCAGATATAAAATATTACTTAAAAAATTAATCTTCTCAATAGAAATTTTCAATACGACCATACAAAAAACATTAATGAAAAGAGTTAATAACATAATTTAAAGACAAAAAATAGAAAAAACAAAGCAACATGAAATGTAAAATGTTTTAATATTCTGCAAAGTTCACGTTAATTTTTTTAAAACTTTAACATTTTTTAAAAGTTAATTTTTAAACGTCAATAACATAAAATAGTGAAACCTACGGTCTATCGATTCTATATACAGTACTGTATAGTTTTATTCATACTCTTGGTTTTGGGGAATAAATTCAGAGCTTATTAGTTTATTCATATGCGATCATTATAGTCTTGCAGGGCTGTTTTAATACTTTCGTTAGGCACTTTTATTTCTAGAGGCCCCTATCCAGAAAGTTTACTTATTTACGCTAATTTTATCATCTGTACACAGGGTCGTTTTTTCACCTTGGTAGGCCCTAAGCACTTTTATTTTTAGGTGCCCCCTGTCCAGAATTTTTTTTCACTTTATACTGAGTATCCCATAATTAAATATTAAGATTTGTTTTCATTTTTAAGTTTTCAAGTTTTAATTTTTCACATTATTAAAAAGCAACTTCAAAAGTTATTCTTTTAACAAAAATTCATCAAACACTTCGTCGGCCTTTTGTGGGTTTGTTTGTAGACCCTAGGCACTGTGCCTACTTTGCTTTATGACGGCCCTGCTTGCATGGTGGTTTTGAACCCATCCCCTACTTTTACTGACCATGCACTATTAAAGCACCGCTCATGGCCTTATCAGCAAACATAATACGTTTGCTGATAAGGTCTAACCTAACCTAATCTCTTTGGTCTATGGTTATAGACCTCCACTACACCAGCCACCAAGCTTGCGCAAAGGGTGGCCTGCATTTGTTCAAGGTCTCACTCAGATAATAGTGAAAAAAATGGGTATTTCATTAAAAATAATAATTTCTAGGCCAACGGCCCAGTCCGCCCCTGAACGTGGCAACTGTTGTTATGCATGTTTAAATTCGTATTTGAATTAATTCGCACCAACTGACATACTTCAATAAATAACATGGATGACTTGCAGAGAAGCTGTTGTTGGGGACGATCTAAAACTTAGAATTTTCATTATATTAGCTTTTCGAGTACAAAATTGGTAAGCCTTGGCTGGGACACCCCGTATATTAGTCTGTGGATGTTTTGACTTTATTCATTATAACTATGATCAAAAGTTGTAAATTGGTTACAATTAAAAGGCGGAAGTTGTGATAAATTTTCTCACCATTTCAGGTTTGTCATAGGATCGATGTATTATGTTTTCGCTCGAAGTTCCCAACAAACCAGCTGGTGACAGGAAGACTTGCGGTCTTTGTTGGAAGAATCTTTCTCTCTTATGGTCATCCAGTGCATGGACCAACCGACCTCCCAATTGCCGAAGACACCGGGAGAGCATGATGTCTTCGTAACCTTGTTTCACACCAGGAAAGCACTCTTTGCCTCTAGTTGCCAGTATTTGCAATGCTGCCCTGCTTAAGACATACCCTGCTCCACCGTTGACGTGTTGGTCATTGAGATCATCACCTGGACGAAAGAGATTGCCAATCGCGATGGCGTCCGAGGCATTGAAATCGAGAAGAGTGTAGCGGAGGTTCTCGACCACCGCATAAGTGTTGTCATCAGCTACAAACATTAAGGTAAATAAGAAATTGGTTCGTATTTCATTTCAGTAGTGCAATGTGTTGTTTTGCATTTGATGGAATGGTTAGTGTTCAGTTTTGCAACCTGGGATGTTGGTGCAGTATGCTATAATGTTTGGCGGCCTTAAACGCAGTCTACGGGAACTTCCATTATTTATTACTTAGACTATTATATTACTACATTCTTGTATACTGTTTTAATACCAATTTTTATAGGTAACTTGACATATATTTTTTTACAAAATTTTAGAAGTGTTGGCTAAACCAATGGTATAACTCAAGTATTTTTATATCTGTACTATATTTATTATCCTGGATGCGATCATCGGATTAATATTTTTTCAATGTGACTCTCACTGAAGTTAGACAGCTATGTTATAATGTTTACAAGAAACAGGAATACTGCAGGCTATAATTTAAAGCGAGGTAAGCTTCCTGTATAATGCTGTGCCCTGAAACACTTTTTTGCCACAAGGGTTGGTTTGAACTGGTGGGAGAGAGGACATTTCAGCCAATGCGAAAAAGTCAGAAATAGTTTGGTTTTGAGCCGATGCACGTGCATAGGGTGTAATCTATATGCTAAGATGGACTGGAAGTTCCCTTCACTGCCTGTCTATTACAAGACATCATTTTTGACAATTGAACCACCTATTCCAGATCAGATGGAATTTGGGTATAACATTTGCTGTTGACCAGAGCAACTAGTGTAATATCTCATAGCTGTATGTAACATGCTTGCTGATTCAAAGTAAAAACAAGTGCAAGGACGTCGATGTTACCTTTGTAGAACCATTGATCTCCTTGTTCAATATGGTCATAAAGGTAGCGAACCGCAGCCATTGTTTTCTCCCATAAATACCAGTAGCCTTCGGTCACATTTAACGCAATGGATCCAAGTAAAGGATCTTGTGTCGAGCTCATGAAATAAAGACGGTTGCAGTGTCGCCCCCATGTGTACTTGACGTGAATTGCTTTCTTGAGATGGAGACGAGGTCCTGTTAGAATGTAGCACACCACAGGAACTTCTTTCTTCAATTTTAAGGCAAGCGTTATATCATCTAAATCACAAATATGCATTAGTTTTTTTTAGTAATTATTGTAGTAGCACTAGTTTTCCACTTACAAGGTGACAAACTTGTAAGAGTTGGGAAAGTCTTATTATATAGTGGTGGAAATAATCTTCGGATATACCACATTTTTGTCAATCAATGAAAAAGTTTTATTCGGATTCGAATAAATGGCATTGTAGCATGATGGTTGATGGGAAGTGGAAAATCTTTGACAAGATTTTAAAGGGACAAATTGTGGAAATGCATCAAGCTGGACAGTCTGACTATTTAGGCTGGACAGTCTGACTATTTGGGCGGGACAGTCTGGACAGACTGCTATTGCACGTCATCGAAGATGAAGTTGACATCTTTTCCCATGTTTGTTAAAGATTAGGACTCTCATGGTACCAGAAATTCCTCTGGCAGACCAGCAAAACAAAAGGAATGGGACATTCGAATGATTTTATTCGCATTGTTTCTGTTACTGGCGCAAGCAACAATGCTGTGAAGAAGGTGTCACCTTGACGTGCCAGCAGAATTCAACAGGTGCTAAAGTCGTCCAGTCTTACAGGCAGAACCTCAGAAGATCGAGCCAAAGTGGTTTTCAAGGCATTAACATGGCGGTGGTATTGTCATGGTTTGGGTAGCATTTGCAAGCCACGATAAAGCTTTTCCTCACTTTTCTCGATGGAAAGCACAATTTAGAAAAGGATATTCAGATGCCAAACACAGGTTAGCTGCCATTTTTGTAACTTTATACCCCGAAAATGGTGTGTTTTGGCAGGATAACGCCTTAGTTCATACGCTGAGAGACCAAATATTAAGTTGCGTCAAATACAATTAGTCTAATGGAATGGCCTGCACTAAGCCCTGGTCCGAATTCCATAAAAAACCTATGGGGGATACTGGTTCGTCAAGTTTACAATGTTGAAAGAAAATTTTCGACCATTGAAGAGCTGAACAGTCAGTTGGATGTTTGTTGGGAAACTATTGCTCACGAAAGCCAGCGTTTAAAGTATGCCCAAGTATTTGTTGTCTGGAAGTTGTTAAATCTAGTGGAAAAGACAGTGAAGTAATAAGGTGCTTTAAAACAATGGCAATTGCTTTTTTTTCTTTCGTGGTTTCATCTTTATTTCCACCCCTGGAAATGCAAAAACTGCATAAATATGCAAAATTAAACCCTACTATTTTTGGTTTAATTCAGGTTTCATAACGTTTCTTTTGATTCAACACTGCTTTTGATGTCTTGTTAATTCAAATCCGAATACAGCTTTTTGATTTATTAACAAAAACGCGGTGTATGTCCCAACATTATTTGCACCACTGTATGTTGAAAACTATGCAAGGCAAGCCAAGCAGTATTTCAACATGGTGCATTTTTTATCATTTGATGTAAATATAGTACGCTTCTTTCAGTGGTAAAAAAGTAGCAGAAGATGAGTTTTATTTTTAAGTTATTAAACCCACTGTAGTTAGAACGGTCTAATTATGAAGTTGTTATTTAAATAGCAATTAACACATACCATCGGCATCGTAAAGTGGTTCATCAAGTGGGTTCGTGAAATTTTTCAACAGTAGCTTGTTGCTTATAAATTCATCCCTTAGGTTCTTGACTTCATGACGATGAAAAATTGGTGGTTGTTGGAAAATTAGAAAATTAGAAAATTTGTTGGTTGTGGAATCTTGATGAAAAATGCTAAATTCAAGACATCAATCAATATATTACATTGTTGCAGGGTCATTTTTTCACTACACAGTGGGTTGTTTGAGGTAGATAGTTTATTAATAGTTTGATTGGTAGTTGTCGTTGCCTTTTCAATGGAAGCTGTGGATACACCATCGGAAATATTATTATTACAATTTAATCTTTCTTTGCTGATCTATGTTTATATAAGCTTGGACTGGTGAGTGTCAGGTATCACAGTCCGTGGCACTTAGCAGTTTAAGTGTCAAATTTGCTAAACTGCAAATAACAGCTTACAACTATTTTATTTTATTTTAGTTTTCGTTTTTTCCAACTGCAATGAGTTAATTCGCCAAATTATTTTAGAATTTCCTAACATTCTGTTCTGACATTGAAAAAGACAATTAATTCATGATACACTTTGATTAGATTTCAGAATGAGTCATTAGCTTAAAGAGGGTCCTCGGTAATATGACTGAAGGTCTGAGTTTGCAATAATTTTTAAGAGAACTAAAGAGTTCTAACATCAACAATTTGAGAATTACTGGTTTACTAGATGCGTACTGTATATATGAAAAAGTGTTTACAAATAGAAATTGCTAACTTGGTGGACATGGTAATTCAGGTTTACAGCCATTACAGTTGAATAGTGCCCATGATACAAATATTCCACAAAGATAACCAAAGATGAAGAATGCTCCTGCTCGGCTACAGTGTGTTCGGTTGGTTAAATTAGTTTTTCTCATCACTGAACGCCACCAATGTAAATGTGAAACTCTTGAAACCACCTTCTATTTCGAACACATGTCTAATTAGAAAGGTAAAAACACATGTTTGATTAGTAAGCTTGATGAATCGTGATTTACAGTAAAAGTTACCTGGCTCTCTGGTGAGCTAATTAGTACAAGGGATTTTTCAAGTGATGAGCCTTCTTTTAAGAATCTCAATGTGTGATTTGCAATAGGTGGGGGGAGGGCTGTTATCACGATTGTGATACCTGTCTGTGATACAAAGTACGTTTATCAGTCCTTTAAATCAGGGTGGAGCGAAGCGGAGCCCGACTTCCCTGGCTGTAAAATTTGGTTCGAAAATTACTTTGCAACAATAACAGCTAGCAGCTTCAAGTTTTAGAAATAACATGACATTGGTAGTCTGTAGGACAACGTCAAAGAAATTTTGTAAAACTTATTAAATCGATTAACTATACCGACGTCATTTATGATATCGCAGATATTTTACAATGACATTTGCTTTGAACACATTCTTTCCTGTGTCAGGATGCCATCATGCTAGCGTGCTGGGCTGTTGTGCGATCTAAGATCAAACCTGCGTGTAACAAATTTTTGTTTTCAGTTTTCTACAGTGTTATCTTTTTTGTATTTATTTATTTTCTAATTTGTAATATTTTTACTTATTTTTATCTATTTTGCTCTCCTCCCTGATTTTTGGCATTTGCTTTAGCATGATGCCAATCCTGGTATTTTTCAGCATTTGCATTTATTATATTGATATGCTATACTCTATCCCAAATTAGCTGGCACAGAATTGCTGGCACAATTATGAGGAAGCTAAATGAATCAGCCAATGGTTGACGAGCGTACCTCTCACACGTTTCAGTTGCTGTGTGATCAGTGGTCACACAGTGGTCACCTAGCTCGCCCCTTGACTGCCTCAAGCTAATTCCGTGTCAGCTAATGTGAAATGGAGTATATAATAGTTCGTATGTTTGTCTGGCTATAGCTCATTGGGTTAGCACTACCCAACGGTATTCAACCGCGTAAAATTCTAAAGTTAGTATTTTTCCACAGATTAAAAATTTAAATACTTAATCTTAGAACTAGTCATTGATGACGGGCTGTTAACTAGTTATACTGATAAAGATCGGACTGATTTTGTTGATGCAATATATGAATAAACCAAATCTAGTATAATAATTTGTTAATGAAGTCTGTATATCTTTAATTTATTGGCTACCTACCGAATGGCATTACTGTGAGCTAAAATTTGAATTCAAGTTCTCAAAATCTAAACGATTTTTCAATTTTGTCACTAGATGACGCCGTCGATTTACGGACTTTTTAATAGTTACAGTAATCTCTTACTGTATTATCCGTGAGGGTTGTATTTCTGGAAAGTACTGCCGTATTGAAAAACCAAGGTTAAATGGGATAAGCAATTCTCGCTTAGAATTTTCTAGACCGAGGCTATACTAGAGGTCTGTCTGGTCAAATGTGGACTACAAACATGCCCACTTTTTCTGCCTCCCATAATAATAAACAAAGAAGCCCTTCACATATCAGGTATACTCTATCCCAAATTAGCTGACACAGAATTGCTAGCACAATTATGAGGAAGCTAAATAAACCAGCCAATGGTTGACGAGCGTACCTCTCACACGTTTCAGTTGCTGTGTGATCAGTGGTTACACAGTGATGATCACCTAGCTCGCCCCTTGACTGCCTCAAGCTAATTCCGTGTCAGCTAATGTGAAATGGAGTATAGTGTCACATGACGAAGCTGAACCACCCAGAAAACAATGCTACGCCTGCGTGCAAAAAAAGATGTAACGCGCACAGATTGGAGTCTTTTAGTTATAGAGATCCCCAGTAGATCTCCATCTCTGTTTTAACGATTTTGTCTTCGTAAAGTGGTTGTTACGTACTTGAATATTTTTTTATTTATTTTATTTTTTATTTCTACGTCCCATGAAAAATAAATTGAGAAAATCTTGAAACAAGTGATTTTTTTGTTATAACCGAGCTACACAAACAACCAAAATAAAAAACAGAATATACAAAATCGAATAAAAGGGAAGAAAAAAAACAAACAAATAAAAAAAGGGGGATCAAAGGATCATAAGAAAAGGATCATTATTGGAGAAGGAGAGCCACTTGGGTGATTGCATTAGGAGGTCTGTTTATACTGCGGTCCAATCTACATTGCTATGATGATAGTGTTCAATTGATGTTTCCATGGGTGGATAGTTTCCATAGGAGAGATAGTAATGGAGATAATATGGACATATCTTATTACTTCCGTTTAGCACTTGCTTAACATTTAGAGCTCAATTGATTGGGTTAATCAAATATGTTTTATCAAAACGTAATACTATTATTTATGTATCAGATAAAATAATACGGTTTCCATCATGTGTAGGAGAAAGTCTTATCTGTGGAGAAATTAACACCAACTATAAATAAATGGTGTTATACTACAGATGGTGAATTGTTTGTTTGAAAATGACGGGAAAACATTTTGTTTTCAATACGCAATTCATTGATTTGGCTCTTCGCAACTTTCGGTACACTTAGAGTTAGGAACGTTTATTTGCAGAAATTAATTTTAAAACGTAGTGAATAGTAAATTTGAATTGGGGTATCGTATTCGTTCTCTTTCGTAAGTCACGGCATTTCGACACAAGATTGCGCTTTAACATTTCTATAACTGGTGAGGAGGATGACGTCGCGTTTTATAGAGTAGATGCTGGCGGCTGATTCAAAGTTACTATTTACTATGGTTCACAATTTATTCCTGAAAATAAACGTTTTTAACCGAAACAAAGTACTGTATATCAAACTGCATTAAAAACCACAGTTAGCAAAAAAAAATAGGTATATTTTGGAATTTTTATAGATGGATTCTTAGAAGTGCATTACAGTATGTAGTGACTATTGTTTAATACTTTTACTTTTCATAATGTAACGGTAGATGGTAGTAGCATAATTTACACAAACACAATCTTTGTCAGTATTATATTTGCCCCCCATCAACCAGGGCTGTGTACTTCGACTTGTGATGTCGTTGCTTCGCGCCACCGACCCGTGTCACGTGATGCAAACCAAACCATATGATTGCCGAAATCACACCATGTGACACGCTTCGTTGG
>JAQIWH010004181.1:0-17664 GCA_034695005.1 Cryptops parisi | reverse complement strand
TCTGACTTGCTTCTTATCTCATTTTCATTTAAGTTTTTTAAATGATGAAAAACATCAAACGTTTTAAAAACATTTTCATACGCTTCATTTCGTTTTGATAATCCCGAAACTATAGAGTCAATGATTGGCAAGTACGTATTTACTCTAAAATTTTTTTTCCCACTGAAAGTGATCTCCTCACCAGGCCCATCAAAAATTGATAAACGGCTACTTTTTTGGCGAGATCGTTTACTAATGTCAGAGTAGTCTAGTTCAGTTTTTTCTTTGGCAATCACCTCGTATTCGTCAAAACGTTCTCGCATCGATGACACATGACGTTTTAAAGATTCAATGACATTGACAACAACCTGTAAGTCCACGTTTTCCTTCTCAACAGTTTTATTAGTTCTCTTGAAACTGCTTAGGATTTCATTCCAAATGACTGTTAGAAGTACCGTTTCCAATTTACCCATCGTTTTTAAAAGACTAGCAGCCTCTAGTTTTGTGTCTTTTGCTTGAGTGCCATTCTCTTGTATAGTTTTCAGAGCTGATTTGATCAGTTCATACCCAGACGATAATGCAGAAACTGCATCTGCATGCGCAGACCATCTAGTGTCTGACAAATGCTTTACCACGGAGTGTTGTGGACCAAGTGTAGTTTCCAGAACATCCCACCTGTATGTAGATTGAACAAAAACGAATACAATTTTTGAACAAAGCTAAAATATAATGTCACGTTTCCGCTTTGTGAAACGGCATTTACACCAACGAGATTCAAGGAATGTCCAGCACAAGGGATGAACACAGCAAGATGATTGATTTTTCTAATTCGTGCTTGTAATCCTTTGTAAGGGCCAGCCATGTTTGCGGCATTGTCATATGCTTGGCCACGACAATTCATTACGTCAATGTCATTATCTTTCAAAAAATTAAGAATAACATCTGTCAGATACTCTGCCCCATGGCCATGAATGTTGATAAATTTTAAAAACTTCTCAACGGGTTTTAAATCATGGAGATATCGCACTATTAATGTTAATTGGTCAGTATGGGAAACATCTGGAGTTGAATCAACACTTATTGAAAAATTTTTTGCTTGTTTAATTTCATGTATAATGACTGATAAAGTCTTATTATACAGTCTCGGGGGTTATAAAGTCTCGATGAGGAGTTGACCACTAAGATAGGGAAAACCTACTATCAATACGCTTGTTTGTTTTTTTTTGATTTTTTGGTACTAAAAAAGCTAGTCTGAGCGTGGGGTGGATGGGGGTATAAAAAAATTTGTGACTTACCACGGCTGGAGTCGATGCTGGGCGTACTGGCAGTGATGGTGGCGTACTAGCATCGAATAACCGGCGCGATGGTGGTGTTGAAGCCGGTTCGGCGAACGTTGGACTAGGTGGAAACTGCTGCTGGCTCTCGGGGAACAAGTAGTCGGGCACCACCTCCTGATTTTGGTATTCGGGGCGTAAATAGTGATGGTCCAAACTTTTCCAGTCGTCTGGAAGTACTCGTGAAACAGCGGCGGTAGCTGCAGGGGCAGCTACGTCGACGGTGGAGACGGCAACGTTTAACGTCTCGGCAGCGAGCGGCACAACATTCAACGTTTCGGTGGCAGCGGCGCTGGCGGGCAACGTTTCGGCAACAAGAGCGTTCTCGCTAAGCAGTGCTGGACGGCTGAAGGGTGTCGGACGTTGTTTACGTACGGCTGCACGCTTACGAGAGGCTACGTTACGAAGTGGTGGTGGCGGGATGTCTTCGCCTCGTTCCAGCGTACATGTCGGTGGCTCGGCAGATGTGGTGTACACGTCGTTCGAATGAGTAGCTAAAATAGAACAGGTATTTAGAAAAAGTGTAAAAAAGTGAGAAATTGTGTGGAAAATAAAAAAATGTAATATAAAAAAACATGCTAGTTGTAAAAATCCTTACTCATAGCAATGCAGGTGTTGGTGTGCTGATGATGGTGATGAAGCCTGAAGAAAATGCTGGAGAGGTACTGCTGCGAGTCGAGTCGGTGCGGACACGAGTGATCGAAATCAAAAAGTGGTTTGTAGTGATTTCGGCTGTTTTTAAAGGGTTTCGAACAAAGGGGGTTAAATCTTATTGGACCCCCGAATTTACCTACCGGAAACCCTGCGTGTTGCTACCTGCGTGTAGGCCATAGGTTATCCACCTCCAAACCTGTTGCGAAAACAAACATCGCTAAGCCAGTAAAAAATAGTCGTGGCGCGAAAACAAACAATATCGAAATATGATAATCCGGAAGTCCAACCCTAAACCGTTGACATCTCTACAAATACACGTTCGAACTAGCCACTCCTCGGACCACATGGTGCATTGTACAAATAGACGTGGAATTTGGATGTCACTGCCCATTGCAGAGCAATGCACTCCAATGCATTGCTGTGCATCTTTTGGTCAGGGAGGGAGATTGAACGACTGGCGAATTCGATCACTTTTTCTTGTCCATTGTGTAGTTCAGTTAGAATGGAACCCATTCCGGTCTGGCAAGCGTCGATGTTCACAAAGGTAGGGCAGTTATTTCGAAAGTCGGCCAAGATGGGTGGCTTGCTGACTATCGATTTCAAGTGTTCTGCTATCTCCTGATGCCGCAGTAGCCAAACGAAAGGAGTGTTCTGTTTTATCAAGTTTTACAATGGACGAGAAATGCTCAAGAATTTTTTATAAATTTTCTATAGTGAGAGAGAAACTGTAGGAAAGATTAAAGTTGTTTTGCGTTTGTTTGTGGGCTAAATCTCGATTGTAGCGATTCTTGCATGGTCGGGAACTTTTCCGAGATAGCCGTCGACGAGATAGCCCAAAAAAGAGATTTTCTTTCTCATTAACTGGCACTTTGACAGTGAAACTTTCAGTCCATTTGTAGCGAGTCTCTCGAGGGCCTTGGACAGTGCGTCCAGCATTTAGTCGATGCTTTGCGATTTATTTCCAATGTCTTCCATGTAAACGGTCGCGTTTGACATCCCTCTAAAGGTGTTATTCATAATGTTTTGCATGACATAAGGTGAGTTACACTTGCCGAAGGACATTCTTCTGAACTGACAGTGTTCATCCTGTGTTATGAAAGCTGTTTTGTGTTGGTCGCTTTCTTTTATTCGGATCGTCATGAACGTGGTTTTTGCGTCAATGGCACAGAACAATCTTGCGTCGTCTCTTGTAATGGTTTCTACCACATTGTCTGTGGCTGGCATAGGATAGTTCATCTTTATCGTCTTATTGTTCAGTTTTTGCTAATTTTGTACAACCCATTGTGGAGTCGATGGGTGAGTGGGTTGGTTAACTATGACCACAGAAAATGCATATTTGTTTGTACTCTCACACGCGATACGTTTCTTTATCCACTCCTGGACGGCCTTTTCAATAAATTGTCGATCAGTGAAGGAATACCATTACTTACATTTGATTGGAACGTTGTTTCTTAGGTGTCTGGACAGCCTAAATCATGGTCAAGTTGCGTGAAGATGCGGCTATTTTCGAGAAGATTGTTGTGAATCGGTCCTTTTGCTCTTTACTTACACAGTTGGACTGTTCAACGGCCGTTGCTACTTTCTCGCACAACGCATCGTTTGATTGTCTCTCCGATTGATTGTGTCTCCATAGGCTCGCTTGTTTTTATCAGCTTTTTGATTCTCTTTCACTGCGAACAACAAGAACATTTGCACATCAAGTTCTCTACGGGTGGTTTCCAATCCTAGGTTGACGAGGAGAATGGTGACATTCCCGTTCATGTGAATGTGGTAACTGGCTCGTGCAATTTTTTGCCAGTCCCATCCTAGCACCACAGGGTAGGGGGGCATCGTCACTTATGGCAACGTTTGGAATTGTTGCTCAAATATTGCCCAATGTCAAAACAAGGGTCGTTGATGCGATTGGTGTAACCTCTTTTCCGAAGGCTTTGATTCTAACATTGTCATCCCAGTTGTTTAGTGTTGTATTCCGAGGTAGAGCGTCTGTTTTAAGTAAGGGTAACCTGAATCATCTGAATCAATCAGAACTTTGACTGGCTGTGTTTGGTTGATCCAGCCTTGGACAATCGTCAAATCTTCACCTGAAGATTGAGTGGCAAGGAAACAATTTTTGACTCTGGAGGCGAAAGCGACAACTTTCTCTTTTTTTTTGGGATTTAGCATCTCTGAAGGTCACTGACCGCTGGCTTGGGGTCAGACGCCGGCTTTCTCTTCGGACCAGCTCGGCTTTGCTCCTCTCTGTTAGGGGCTCGGGGCAGTGGGGGGATATATGACCTCTGGCTTGGCAGTTAAAGCAAGTAGTCTTGGTGATGTCATCGCCTTTTGAAAATTCTCGCGTCTCGTGAAGTGTCATCACTGGCATTTGTGCTTGTGTTTTGCTGTGGGAAATTGCGAGGGTGTTCTTTCCTTTTGGAATTGTTGTTGGGGGGTGACAAATGCTTGGTTAGTTCTTGTTTCACCGCGTAGTTCATCACCTCTTTTATGTTGACGTATTCTCGGGCTCTCAAAATTCTTTTGGCAGAGAATCCAGAAGGCCATTTGTTACCATGAACACTTCATCTGTCATTGAGAACTTACACAGTGATTCGTGTAGCAGACGAGTCATATTGTATAAATATTCTGTAAGGGTTTCGTCACATTGCTGTGTTCGACCTTCAAACACGCTCTTCCATTCTGCGTACGAATAGCAACAATCGAAGCATTTGAAAAACAACTCCTTCCAGTTCTTTCAGCCTTTTTCTTGGCACTCGTGGGTGTTGTACCAATTTTGGGCTTTGTCTTTTAGTTTGCCAGTGGCGAAATTAACGCGCATTGGCTCGCTCCACTGTTGTTGTTCAACAATCCGCTCAAAATTGATCAGCCAATCTTTTGCGTTCTTTTACTTTTGCCGTGAGAAATTGCAATGTTTTTACTCAAGCTTGGGCGTGCAAGTTGTTAAGAGTTTAGCTGGCATCTTTGAAAGTCAATCATCTGATGGTGCATCTCCATTTGTTGCAGCTGATTGTGCAACGAAAGATTCTTGATGTACTCACTCAAACGAATGTTATATTGTTCATTGTTTTCGCTTTCCTCACGCTGAGGTAAGATGGAGCTTGCAGTGGGTTATTGTGAAAAGATGTGGAATGCACAATTTCTGGCATTGCGTTCGCCATATTCACGTTTGTTTGTTGCACATCACATTGAATCACTGTGCTCTCACTTGGCTTGCGTTCATTGTAGTTGTTGTGTCTGGTTTGTTGGGTCTAATGCGTAAGGTTGCTTTCCACCAGCTTTCTAACGAGTTCTGATTTGCTTTTGAGAATGGAACTTCCCATACCTTGAGAGCTTCTATGAGGTGGCGTTTCGGAAACACATCTAATTTGTTGGCATCTGTGGCTTGGAGGATGAAGTCGAGGATCTTTTGGCTTGGCTTTGTTCGATGACGTGGGCTATTGTCTTCAAAGTCTCTGAATTCGTTCTCGTTATCACTCGCCATCGTTGAATTGCTGATTGTTGTTTCAATTGCACTTTATGATGTCTGTTTTCGTAATGTTGTTGCACTTAATCCTGTTTCGACTGCATTATGTAAGTTTTTCTCTCTCGTTCTCTGGTCGTGTCTCGATGATTGTAAAAATGAATGCACACACAAGTTTGATAGTTCGAGTATATATATATTTACAGATTATTACAGTAAGTCAATTGTCAAAGTTGATACTTTGACAATATTCACAATACTCAATGTTCTTTGTTCTAATTACTACGTTGAAAAACTCATCCTATCAATCAACAGAAACATATTTCTAACTAAACGACTAAAAAATGTACTTACCTACCAAGAAAAGCTGACCTACATTCGAACCAAACTCAACCCTATCATAACATACGTTATCATCTTATGGGGAGACATACTCCGCTACCGACTGCGACGCTTACAAGTATCATTTAACAGGCATATACGCCTTCTCTTCGGTTTAAACCGCTACCAATCCATTACTCAATTTCTAAGAACTAGACACTTACTCAGCATATCTAAACTCATAATATACCATCGACTACTCGAAATCGGGAAAGCGATTCAATGCCCCTCTCATTCATTACATTCCTTAACCTCACTCGTTGTCAACCATCCTACTACTCGCGATATGCATCGCTTTACCTTTTGCTTTTCCCGGCGAAACGACTACTCAATCTCAAAACCGCTATCTCTTAAACTCAATCCCAATGTGGAATTCCATGCCATCTTACATCTGTAAACTTTCTTTTAGTTGTGATGATCACCACTGTATTACAATGTGTTTTTGTTTTAGGAAATTATTGTATAATCATATTCTTCACACTTAACTTTATTCTAATGTACAACTCTTTTGTCCCAACGGGACGTCAAATTATTAAATAAATAAATAAATAAATAAACTAATACAGAAATCACTGCTAATAGTTAGTCTTTTAGCTTGTCTAGGTTTTTGCTATTGCCCTCTCTAGCTCTCTCTGCCTCACTTGTGCTCGTTCTTCCTCTCTCTTTTTATTGCTTTATTGCGGGTTCGAATTGCAAAGAGGAATGTTCCTGTCCCCTATGGAATGCAAGGGGCTAATGCTTGCAACAGAGGGTTTGATTACAGAATACAAAAATATACTAACAACATTGATCTGAAGTGCTACGTAACAAGGCGAATCCGATTCGACTACATACCATCAAAGGAAAACTTGGCTGATGGGCTAACGAAGAAAGCTTATGTGGAAAGCTTATGAACATTCACATGAAGGCGATGGGTTTATATTAACTTATAACCTCATCGAGGGAAGGTGTTATGAATAACTAGAAGTAGCCCCGTGTCGTGCACAGTTTTAATTGAAACAGGATTTGGATTTTTTAAGGTTTCATTATAAAAAATGTCGCTAGATGTCACAGCTGCATTGACACATGTTCCGGACCATGGTGATTTATTAAAATGTTGCTAGGTGTCACTGCTGCATTGACATGCGTTCCGGACCATCAGAGATGAGGATGGATAGAGGGAACTGAAGACTTGGGTTATTCTTAATAAGAATTATGAACTGAACAACTGTAGGTGGTGCCACCTGACAAAGCATGATTAATTATTTAGCACATGCATAAGAGTAATTAAACAAGTTTTTGTTTTAGTATCACACACATACAATGGAGGCACTGATTTATTTTACTATCTGTTGATTACGCATCAAGTTCCATCTTCCCTGCTCAGTGTTATGCGCGGTTGTTTAGATGTCATGTTCCAGCTGCTTCTTACATCCGAATGGCACATCGTAAATTATAAAATTATGATTCGTTGAAATAAATTTCAGAGCAAGCTGAAAAGTCCCTTTATAGGTTATATGTAAGTGATAAACCGCGGTGAACAACAACAAGCTGCGTGTTATTAAAATACTGTCGGAGTAAGGACGACATCTTTCTCTGCTGACAGGAAAAAAGAGGTGATGCTGGCTCGGTTACGGATAGGACATGCGCCATTTTCCCATGCGTTTCTGCTTCGTAAGGAGTTTCCGCCTTGGTGTCCTGCCTGTAATACCCAAATCTCAGTCTATCATGTCCTGGTGGAATGTCCACTTTACGAACCCCTTCGCAGGCACTGCCTCCTCCCTCAAACGCTTCCGGAGGTGCTAGGGAACCACGTTTGTACCATCCATCGTGTGTATAGATTCTTGAAGCTGTCGGGTCTTGACCAACTTATATAGAGTTCTGTAATTTCTGTGTTTCAATGGGCGCCATATAACAAGCTTCTCAGCAGTTGGTGCGCTTCTAAAACCTAACTAACTATGTAAGTGATAATTCATCAACACTACTGATGTTTTTAAACATGTTGAATAATGAACGTCGATTCGATTATATTCAACATGGTGATGGATCGACTGTCTTCGATTAGCTTCGAATCCTGATTGGCTGATCAAATCCTTTGATTTCTGATTGGCCGTTTTAAATATTCATTTATAAAAATCTGATTGCATATTCAAATCGTCCTAACATGTGATCAAAATATCAGATTCTTCAGTTTTCATCAACATGATTGGATGTTGTGAATTAATTTTCTGATTTGGCCCAATAAAGATTTAATCTTGTTATTAATCAAACTATATAATACCCTAACTTTGTGCGTTTGTAAGTGTGTGAGTTCTTATTGAATGTTTATTTAAATTTTTTTTTCTATTATAGTATTGCGATTATTTAACTCATTCTTTGATTTTTTGAACTCTTAGGAAATATTTTCACAATTTTTGTTTTAACTTTTAGTCTGCTAATGTTATGAGAATGATGTCTGTTTCATTTCGATTTTATTTACTTTACAATAAAGTTTTTGGGGTCTCAAATCAATGGCGGCTCCTGACGTTCATTCTGGGGGTGCTGCGGACAGAAGAACCTGGCTAGAGGCAATGCTGTTGGACACTGGTGAGCCATTCCAGTATCCTTCTATGCCTTTCTCTCGCCCCAACCCGGCTTTTCTGTTTGCAGCATTTCCAAAATGGATGCCAGGAACCTTCACTAGCCCCAATACTTAAGGCCCAGGACCCCAAGAATGCTTAAGATTGGAATGCATGTCATTACACGAACTCTTTTCACTTGACGATGTTGCTAAGCATGAGTTTACTGTATTTGAATCGTTGGTATTTATTCTCAGGAATGCCTGTATTGTAATCCGAGATGAAAAATCAAGTTGGGTGCTGGAGACTTATGAACTAAAGGATGCAGAAACCGGAAAGTTCCATTTACGTGATAGTGCCATTCTGTGTCGTGGATATGTGCTAGTTAGTATTTTGCTCATTTTGGAAAACATAAAAGAAAATAAAAAATAAATTTTTCTACTTACTGACAAGGTGCAAGGTTATAAACAGGTCCCTGTTTAAGGGACCTGTTTATAACCTTGCACCTTGTCAGTAGGTAGAAGAATTTATTTTTTATTTTCTTTTATGTTTTCCAATATGTTATTTAAGGTGCAGCATTCAATTTTCAATTTTGCTCATTGATAATTACATTAGCATTAATAGTAAATTATTAATCATTAATTAATTATAATATTGATTAATTAATTAATAATTACTAGTGTCTGTGCATGTAATGAGCTGTTCACAAAAAACAAACGAAAAACATGAACATTTTTTGTTTACTCTCACGTTATGGTGATCCCACATGGCAGTTCACCATTACAATATGAGGGTAAAAGAGGCTCCTAAATCCAAAGTGTGTTAGAATGTTTCTGTAATGAACTGCGCAACAATAACTATATATGCAGGCCCATCCTTAGGGGAGGCTAACTGGGGTGACCGTCTAAGGCTCCCACACCTGTAAGTAGGGCCTCGTGGTTCCTCGCATGTGTGTGGGTCTTGCAGGCTAATAGATAATTGATTTATTTTTTGGAAAATGTTTAAAATTGTTATTTCAATAATTGAAATGTAGTTTGTAGAATGTAGATCATTAAAACAGCGATTATAGTAATTTATTAAAATTAAAATTGCCATTGACTCAGTTGCCCTGGACTCCACAGTGACTGTTACCTTGAACCTCACAGTGATTCAGTTGCCCTGGCTTCCACAATGACTCGGCTATCCTGGGCTCTACAGTGACTGAGTCGCCCTGGGCCCCGCAACCTAAGGGTAGCCCTGTATATACAGTATATGGTTGATTGACTCATGTTGATTTCCTTATCAACATGAGTCAAAACAATAAATGAATGTTGCGAAACACACGAGTTCAAACACGAAGTTTAGTTCTACTAACCATGTGGTTCACTTCTAGTATAGTAATAAAAAAATAATAATAATAACTAATTAATGTTATCTTTGCCTCAAATTGAAAAGCTTATTTCCAAAACGTCTAATCTCCACTTTTGTTCATTTTTGAGTTACAAGGTTCTGAAAGCCATCTTTGCAACACTGATTCCAAATATTATATTTTCAAGACTCAAAACTTATTATTTCCTACTGTAATTTTCAGTAGGAAATCATTGCCACAAAATAAACGTGGCATTCTGAAAAACCACGTTTATATGCAAAGTTTACGGGCGAATAAATGAAAAAACAGCCGTTTCCTGAGATTGTATTTCATGGACGTTTTGGAAATAAACTTTTCAATTATGGGATAATTATGTTTTTTTGTTCCAAATTATGTTATACATAACGCTTATAAAATAGCTTTTTTTTGTGGGTGAGGCTAAATTTTACAACTTAGCGGAACTATACAATTGTATTTAGATATTCATTGATGTAAACTAGATTGTTGTGGTGTATCACATGCATCTGGGCAGGATAAGTTTCAGATGAATACACATGGATACAGATAAGTTTCATAGCAAATGTTGCCTTTATTTGCTGTCCAAGTGGTTGTCGATCTTTCGTTGTAGCAATAGCTTATTTTGCTGATCAGTCATCATTTGTTTTGATTTACTTTTATAAGTTTCGTAAGTTTGTGTTTCTACTACGTGAAACAATTTTCTGAAGTCATATGTTGATTATTGCAAATTACAGTTATTGCAATGAGTGTCATTCAGGGCTGGATTTACTGCCACCTTTCTCCCTTGTCCAAACATCAATGAAAATACAAAATAGGAAGTTTAGTGCATGTACAAAAAAATATTTAAACAGATTTTATTGCGGATATTAATGGAAGGTCTATATTTGTACACTAACTTATTGACGTATAATTTTAATGTTTCACGCTGCCCCTGTTGCCCCCAAGATATTGAGACTCAGGGCTGGGCCTAAGGTGGCCTAATGGTAAATTGGTGTCATTTTGAATTGCATTTATTTTGACATATGACATTATCTAACAAATAACAATTGCAAATTTGCTCCAACTAACTAACAGCGAGAAAGATCACTACATTTAGATTACTATAATCCAGTAAAACCTTAGCATTTCCTACAACAGTCTACAATCAGAAAGTTTTACATGAAATGTATACCATAACTTGGGACAGGTACGGTAGTAATAATTATTAAATATTGTTAATGATAATACATTGTTTTAGACTAATTCATAGTTAATTTGTACACCTAGGATGATTTGAAACCAGTAATTAAGTTTGTCAAATGTGGAGACAGCGCACAATTTGGAGATCTAGTCATCAATTCAAAATTATTCCAATATTTATTTGGGGAAGAAGTATTATCGAGGAAGACTTCTGTTGCGATCATTGGATTAACTGATGGACAAGTGTTTGGTAGCTGTTTGGTGACTTCGACTTGGAAATTTTCTAAGGGGAAAAGCAATATGAATCTGACCAAACTGATTTGCTGCATGAATCAACCAATCATTGGAATTTTCACCCTTTCGATTTCCACATTTGAAAAAGGTAAGCGAAAAGACCTTTGCGATAAATATGTAAACTGTTACCAATGTTGAATTCATGAATATCAGGATTGTAAATTTGTGAAAAATTTAGAATTGGGGGTACTTATGGATTTTGCATGGTAAACAGGTTGTGGCACAAGTAGTTGTTGTTTTCAACTAGCCTAAAGTGTTTGTCTATGATTCTATGGGTACTGTATGGATACTAGTTTAGGCTAGTTGAAAATCAATTCTTTTTTAACTAACTTAATCTGGTAAACATACCCATAGATAGACAGTTCAGGTTAGTTAAAAATAACTACTAACTACTAAAAATAACCACAGATATGTTTACCATGCAAATACACAAGTATCAAATTGGGTTATGGCATAGAGTAAAAGTAGGGTAACCTGGTTTATGAGTGAGTTGTGTTTCAAGACGCTGTTAGTTATACGTTTCGTGTATCTTGTATTTGAGGTTTCACTATATGTATTGTTGGCAGTCATTCTAATGCATAAGACCATGTTGGTATACTGAACATTAGTATACTAGGCCTATATAGTGTATGTATGTGAAATGATTCACCATATATGATACGTAATACGATGCATATTTTATTGTATTGTTTTAAAAATTCTGTTCGTATTTGTTTTGCTGAATTAGGCTTGATCAAATGACTTCAAGAACAGCTAAATTGTGTTTTGTGGTTGGCTGAGTTTACGTTGGTGATTGCACTACAAAAAGTTTAATTTCATGAATAAATGTAAAACTGCAAAATCTTTAACTTGACTTTTTATTTTTTTACGGATTGATTTTTTAATGTGTATGATTCAGGATAACTATTTCTAACTTTCAGAGGTGACAGATGACATGTAATGAAATGTCTTTAATAATAAACTATAGTCCGGAAATACTTCCGTAACGAGCAGAGGTGGATTTATAAGTGCTCACAGTAAGCGCAGGAGTAGGGCCCCCTGCGACAAGGGCCCCCAAATTCTAGTAAAAAATGTAACAAATAACACAAAAACTCACCAGTAAAGATTAATTTTTAGGGGCTCCAATTTAAGTTGACCAATTTAATAAGTTTTAGATTTTTAGCAAAGAAAAATTGTTTTTTTGTTCACAAATAACCAAACAAAAGATGAAACAACATTGCTCATTAAAAAAACAACTAATTGCGTATAAACTATGGCATATAGCGTTCACAATATTGGTTTTTAATTGACTGCATATACTTAGTGACACTCGTGAGACTAAGACAAATCCACCGACTCCTCACAGGGCCTTCGAGGGAGATATTTTCAGGGGGTACAAAGTTTGTTTTTGGGCCCCCGTTTTTTCTCGATTTTATTACTCAGCTGCCCAAGAAGGCGCAGACCTGGACTGACTGAAAAAGTCAGCCTGGGCATCTGTGACAATCTCCCGGCCCTCATAGGGGTGTGGAATGAGGGGGTGTGGGGGTGTCCCCCAGCCACTGGAAATTTTGGAATTTTTGAATCTATTCTGGTAGATTTTGAACTACAAGCTGTATTGATTGCTACTTCAATAAGTTTATTTTTTAATTTAAATTGAATAGAACTTGTATCGAAAAAATTAATTGTTCTTATTAATGATTTTTGCTTTCAATAATGTTCTTTGTCGATCGTCAAAGTTTATTGTCTTTATAACAAAGTTAGTTTAAAATTGAATATTTGGTGTGCATCAAATCACATTTGAATAAATTAAATAATTATAAAAATAAATAAGTAAAACTGCAAACTGCGTTGTGTCAACACTAGTCTGTGACTTCTGCCACTATTCTTTAGTTCTTCTGCCTCCAGTTATTTTTGGGAAGAAAGGCAAGAACAACTTCTGTAATATTTTTGTTTGCTATCTAGTCTAGTAGAAAAGTAAACAGACCACCAGTGGACATACACCCTGTGTAACTGAAAAGGAAAGAATAAAACTGCAGGACAGAGAAATAAAGGGAAGAATTTACAAGGTTGGAATTTTCAAGAAAGGGGAATCCCCTGTTTATTGGAGGAATTTTCTTATCTTTAAAAGATAAAAAAGATTATATAGTCAATGAACGCAAATGCTGTAGTAAATATTTTTTTGTGGCCCACTGCGAATTCGGCTGTGCCAGATGGCCAAACTGGGGCCTGATTATATAGGATGCACCCAAAGGTATGTATGGTACTATACATACCTTTGAGATGCACCTGATTATTAACTGCACATATGAGATATAGCCAAGAAACAGTGACACCGAATAATGAAACTTAAGCTGTGATTGACTAATGTAATATTTTTTGTAATGAAGACTCTGAAAGATATTGAAGACCCCAAATAACACACTCGTTCATGTGCAACTTTTTCATATTCTACGGGTAATATAATAAATAATGATTTTTTTGTACTTAGTTGTTGAATATAATTTATATACAACACCCTTGAATATAAGAAGCAGCTGGAAAACACCTTGTGTAAAATTTTGTATAAAACACGTCTTATATTCGCAAAAATACGTCAAATCTTGCAAAATAATTAAATTTAGAGTGACAAAAAAACAAACCTGTGAGTTCAAGTTGAAGCTTTTCCAATTGCTTTCGTAGCCTTTCCACTTCCTGGTTAGCTTGGTCCAAGTTTTCGAGCCTTTCCTTTTGCACTTTGCCAAAACTTTCCCCCGTCCCAAGACTGCTTAGAGTTGAATCGTGCCGATCGAGGCCCTCGGCGCCAGACTTCCTCAACGCTTCTCTTCGAGCATTGTCGTCTCTCCGTACGTCGTCTCTAGTGCCACCATGATCTTCGCGACCAGTGATGTAATCACCATACTTTTCTCTAAGATCATTGCACTCTTTCAACGCTCGATCCCTGTCATGTAAAGCAGAAGCGATCTCTCTTCTCAATATTTCGACCTTGAAAAAAACAAAATAGAACAATAAATAAGTTATTGAAGATCCAGCAAGTCGTAGCCTATAGTTAGCGAGTAATTTACCTCTTCGGCAATAGCCTTTCGTTGTTGGTCACTGCCCTTAGCTTTCTTGTGCGATTCTCCCAACTCTTCCTGCAACTTTTCAATCTCTTTGTGAACTGAATCACGTTCCAACATCACCAAGGAATACTCTTGCACTGCTGCATTGCGTTCTTCGGTCAACCGGGCCAAATCCTTGGTGGCTTTGATGCGCACAGCCATGGCCTGGTTGATTTCTTTCATGGCTTCGTCGCGCTGCTGTTGTACCTATTTTATAACTCGTTTTTATTAATTTTTCTTTTCATTTCGAATATACTTCAAAGTTAATGGTGGCATGCCTAACGAAAAATTTGTGACCCACCTTCGCCAAAGCCTCTTTGACGTCATTCAATTCACGCAATGCGTTATCCCACTGGTGAATTGCGGCAGTGCATTGCTGTTTCAGACCATTTCGTTCACGAATAACATTATCACGCTCTTCGGTAGCTTCTTCGTATCGTTTTCTAAGTTGCATCAGCTAATAAATAAATAAATAAATTAATAATCTCAGTGCACGATCTTAACACTATCTTATAAAATTAACAATATCAATCAATTAAAAGTAAACATAACAAATACTCCAAATAAAAAAGTATTATATACAAGTGAGAATCGCTATGTAATGGTTCTGTTTCAAATACAGTGAAACTTCTCTAAGGGACCCACGGTTCCATCAAAAAAGTGGTCCTTCAGAGAAGTGGTCCCCAATTAAGGGTACAGTTAAAAACAGTACTTTTGAATAATACACATTAAACAGCATTTTCTACAGCAATTTGAATATTTCAAACATTTCATTTTAAGCTTGGTAGTTGGATTGGTGAAGATAAACTTCTAGTTACGTTTATTGGTGTTACCCTTCAATATTTTATCAGTTTTGGTGCTATTTTATTTTTATATGCCTTTGTATTAATACGTACGGTGAAGTTACTGTATTTTAAGCTAATTTCCAACTTTCATAACACTAAATTATTAACACGTTTTGCAATTCGCATATTAACCAAATCTATTTGTATCTATGTCTATTCTACAAAAATTGTGCTATAATGTGGCCCCATTATCAAATCATTTAAAATAAAAATGAAATCAGTGGCTCAAAAACCAATGAAAAGTGATAACAACAATCTTAAAAGGAAACATTTGACAAGTTGACTTGTTAAAATCATCAATAAAAACATTGTTTAAAACTAAAAAATGTTGCTTGTTCGACAATGCAATAGTGGTCCTTGAGAAAGCCCAGGTGAGCTGGTCTCTGAATGGCGGGTATTATTAGTATTAAATCAGTAGGCCAAAAATCCATTCCAGACAAAAACCGTCCCGTTGAGAGGTGGTCCTCGATCCTCAAAAGGAGCTGGTCTTTTAGAGAAGTTTCACTGTACAGCGGACCCTCGAGATCCAACCATAATCCGTTCCAGAAAGCCGTTCTGTTCTCGAGTTTGGTCGGATTTTGAAATCATATTGGTAAATAATGATAAAACAAGTACATTTAATTTCAAGTTGAATGTTTGCGCATTTATAATAGTATATGCACAAAAAATATTGTTTATTAAAAATAGCAGGAGGGACATTACTGTCCAATAGAAGGTGGATTACCCTTCTCCCATCTGTAATCCACTAGTTGAGGATTGTTGTTTATTAACATTATGACCAATTCAGATTTCTTGGTAGAGAAACCTGTCTTGTGTCAGTTGTTTTTGTCTATTCTTTTAAAGGGACCACCCTGATTTTTTAGTCGGATCTAGGGTTTTTGTTCGGATTTCAAACCCAGATTTTCCCCGAATTTTTGGTCAAATCTTGAGTTGGTCATAAGTCGAACAGGTCGGATCTCGAGGATCCACTGTAGTTGTAATAAGTTCCCATTGAAATCCCTGTTAGTTTTCTTACATTAAAAAAAATGTACAGTGATTTTTGCATGTCTCTAATATAAAGGGTGAGTCACCTAATGCTTTCACATCTAATATCGCGAGAACCATTGGTGATATGAAAAAATATGGATTGAACTATCATAATATACATCAGCCACAAGCAAACCAAGGCAGTTGCCACATGACCTTGGATGCCATAGATAGATGAAGGAATTCACAAAATAGTGCAAACACATGAACAAGATTGCTGATTAATATTTTGGGTAATTAAAATAAGTAATATTTATTCACCTCTTCTTGAACAGGTTCCAGTTTACTGATGGCAGTAGCTCTTGATGCTAACACATCCGTGAATCGTTTTCGTAAATTGTCGTAATCGTCCTTGACAGATTCGTATTTCTTGACAGTATTGTTGTACATCTGATTGATGGCTTCGCTGTTTCCATTCTCGCTCAATGAATCCTATAACAACAAGCAACTGCATTAACAACACATTAGCTAACTGTACTACATACTGCTAGAGCTAATTCTTGTACAGTAGTTATTAGAATATCTATTAACCACCATAAATGATCATCCATTGCAAATGTCATCATTTTTTGTGTTTTTCCCATTTGTTAATACAAAACTTGAAGCACTCTTTTAACAATCTAGTAACACTAACAGCTCATTTATGGTGACCAAATCGTAGCCGAAATTAAAGGCGGATCTTCATTACCTGCTGATGTTTTCGCAGTTCGGCAACTTCAATGCGATCTTCTTCTCGGAATTTTTTAAGGTTCACCACTTCCTGCTCCAAACGATGTTTATCAGCCAGCACTTCGTTGTAACAAGTCCGCAAAGTCATCGCTTCAGTCTGTTGTTTGTCCAGCTTGCTGACGACTTGCTTGTGTTTCGAGCGATAATATTCCGAGTCCTTCATGGCTGCGTCGCATCGCCGCATCGTTTCCGTGTGCTGACGACGAAGCGACTGCAGTTCACTCATAGCTTTATCGCATTGGGATTTCAGCCAATCATAATCCCTGCTCGAACTCAATGACTTATCACTGTTGCTGACACCTGTTGAAGTATCTTAATGTTACTTTTTTTCAAGAACGTTCAAATAAAACACAAGAACCCAACCAAATTACTTACCATGTTGTTTTGCGAGTGTACCTATTCTATTTAATGTAGAATCACCGCTACTCATTATCAAGCGATGACTTGATAAACCTCGTTCCGTATGAGCCTAAAACCACAACAAATAAATTTTATAATTTGAGTTTATTTCCTGATTTTATAATGCATTATGGTTATCATAGCATATACAATACAGTACATATCATAAAATAAATAAATAAATTAAAATAAGAAAGGAATAAAAGTATATATTGTTTGTATGAATTGTGACATTCATTAATGTTTGTAAACCGAAAGTTGTCTTATAGGCTATATATATAAAAACTAGCTGAGCCCTAACGCGTTGCTGTTAAAAGCAGCATAGTTTTTAAATTTTTTTTTTTTGAAAATCTAATTAAATAATAAATTAATTTCAATTGCAATTTTAATTTCTATAAAAAATGAAACGT
>JAQIWH010004180.1:0-17664 GCA_034695005.1 Cryptops parisi | reverse complement strand
TGAGTTTTCACAAAATGAAGTTTCTAAACAAGAAGAAGACATATAGAAAGTGATGACAAGGACGATGTATAAAGTTGCCCGGCGGTACGCCGGGCTCAAAAAATCTTGTATACACTCTATTAAAGCACAGTAAAACATGTTTTCTTGAAAATACCGTTTTTTTTTTGTCTTAAATTATAGTATTTTTAAAAAAGCCGAGTTGATAGTCATGTGTAGGTGATGCACTTGGTTGACTCTCCTGACTCCACTTTTAGTCATGCTATTTTCGTAACCTGCATATATTATTTTTACACCGAAATATGTTAATATTGATATTGAAAATGCTTTTCTTGTCGGCCTTGTCCATGTCAGCCTTTTGTCTGTGTCGGCCTCGGCCTTTTGTCCGAATCCTGGGAACCACTGTGATGTCGGTTCTTGCCCAACAGTTTCCAAAGTTGCAATTTATAGTTAAAATCACAACTTTGCTAACTTTTGCGGTTTGGAAATATGGTTTGACCAGTTTTTCTCGACAATGTTGTTGGATTAATTTATTTCGACAATCCCAGATTATCGAGTCTACTGTACGAGGTGCCATCCAATAGTTTCAGGACTTTGTTAATCGCACAAGAACCAGCTGTAGTAGACATTTTCTCTGCTACAGTGTGGTTAGCAGTATCCTCCTTTGTGAATGAATGTCCCAAAGTCAAAAGTTATGAAGCTGAGAGGACCTGTTCTTAAGTTATGAACGTTTCTGTGCTGTGAGGCAATGCGTTAGTGATTTTGCGATTTCCTATGGAAGAACAACCATTGATTTTTCCACCATGATAACACACATTACCCATTATTCGATAATTCCTGACTTTCTGCGATTCCCCAAACCTCCTGTTCGCCTAACTTCGCCCCCTGCGACTTTTTCCTATTTTTCCAAGATAAAACTTCGACTAAAAGGGCATCATTTTGACAAGAGTCAGGCAAAATCTCAAGAGGTGATCGACGCCCTCACACTTGACGGTTTTCAGGGATGGATGAAAGCATGGGAAAAAATAATCTAATAGTATATAAATTAAAATCTAATAGTATATTTGCCAAACTACCGGATGAGCTACGTGTGGTTTATTTCAGGTCAAGGCCGTTCTGCTGCTTCTTCTCTATTAAAAGTGGTTGTTCTTGAACTTTCTCGAAACTGTTTTTTCTTCTTCCACATAGCATTTCACCGTACGCATTCCATAGCACCCCATCCAGAAATGGTCTTAACCTATTTCAGTAAGTCATTGTTTTAAAATGAAAATTGTTTCTATGAAAAAATTTGGTTGAGTACAATTAGTAGTGATAAAGTTAGCATAAAAAAGTTGGGATTTAATAATAAATAAATAATTGAAAGCTTGCCCGGAATAACGTTGCATGTAACAATTCATAGTTTTGAGTAAATGGCAAAAGAAGTAATCAGCAACACATTGATTGTCACATACTAGGTACCCAATTTCGAAGTGATATATGTATGTTTTAGGTAGGTATGAGTTTGACTATTGACAGCACTAGCTAGACCCATATATGAGGCACAGTTTGCCCAGAATAACATGCAACGTTATTCTAGGCAAGTCTTCAATTATGTTTATGTTTGTTTAACTAACCTCCAAACCCATAAACCAAGTTCAAGCAAGTAGTACTACAAGCTGTCTAGCTGGCTGAGTTGACTGTCAAAATACCACAGTGCTAAAAGTATGTGTTTGGTTGTTAAATATAATACTTGATATAAGAATTTTTGTTAGCTAGAGTGACACTGTGAACTAGATGTACTAATATCATTTTAACTTTATAGTGAATAATGAAACATTTTGTAATCCTTTGCATATTCCTTTGTCTGATGAAGTACCAAGATAACTCATGTTCACCTTCCGCCTCTTCAAATTCCTCATCGTACGAGTCTACCGAATCATATCCTTACAATCCATACAATCTACTGGACCCAGTTCAACAAAAGGTATGTTACTAAATTGAAACACATTCCCTATAGTTCATGATTAGAAAATGTATGTATTCCAATGATTTGAAGTGGTGGTAAATACTTCAGGACCATGTAAGTTAATGATAATAAGGCATAACCAAAGAATTCTGATTTAAATACAATGTTTCATGCTGATCACTGAATAGTTAGGAAGGCTATTGTAAGGTTTAATAAGCTTGCTACCATGTTGTAGCTATTAGATAATACTGTTTCTATGGATGAAGAAATTATATACATGGAGAGATACTGTGAAAATTCTCTACCTTTATTCAAGAACCACCTCCCAAAAACCCATTTTTGTCTAGAACGGAATTTTAGCCAACTTATTTACTACTAAAAATACTCCCATTAATGGACCGGCTTAACTGGTTTTACCCCCCTAAAAGACCGCTATTCCAATGTCAAACAGTCAAGTTTTATTTAAATTTAAAAGTATGTTTTTACTAGTTTTCAACAAGTCATCAACTTGACAAAGAATGGTTTTTAAAATTATCATTGTTCATTAGTTTTAAGCTAACAATTTTGTTTTTATCTTTACTGACCAATATAAAAAGTTTGAAATGTTGAAATATTTTGTCTTTCTTTAAAGAATATTGTTTAAAGTGCATAGTAGTCACAAAAATATTGTTTTTAACTTTGTTCCCATTCAAGGACCACCTCTGTGAAAGACCACTTTTTCATGGAACCCCTGACAGGGTTACCCAAGCTGGACAGGTCAACAATGGAGGCCAGACTAAGACAGACTGGGACGGGCAATACAAACCATTGTGGTTAAAAACTGTCTCTTCTTCTCTTGGCGTCGAACTCCGCAGCTTCCCAACTCCCCTTCGCCACAGCTTCACTATGGCAAAGGGGAATGACAGAAAAAGCGTGGAAGTGCTTGTTTAGGAGGATGTAGTAAGTTCAATCCCTGTGACTAAGATGCAGGATCAAAGCACGGTAACATGCTCCCTCGGAGGTCAAAAGTCCTGTAGTATGGAAAAAGAAAGAGCCAGTTCTAAACTACTAGAGCTTAGGGTCTTCACCACTTCTGACAGAACTGCACAGGCTTCGACCACATGAAAGTGACCAGAGGCTTGACTTTCTGAAGTCTGTTGTGTTCCTGTGCCTAAAGTAAGGGGTTCCCCGATTGGAGAGAGGTTGTTACCTCCTTTCACTTTCAAATTCTCATATGATCACAACTTATTAAATATTCCCTAGCATCCTAAACTACTATATACACAAATGATCACATCCTCCATAACAACCAATTCGAAAATGATTTTTGCACCTAGTGCTACGCCTGAGAGGGTGTTTAATGCTGATGCCATTGAAAGACAAGTTTGTTGGGTACCGCTCACACATCAGACACATTTTTTATTATGAGTAGATCAGACGGTAGTTTCAGCTGTGTGTCTTCGATCGTTATTCATAGGACCCTGAGGTCTGCTGTTGGTGATGTTAAAGATGTATTTAAGTTGTGTAATTAAAGCGTTTTGATCAAGGTTCATGACTCCAAACAAGCCCATTAGCTGTCGAGTATCCAGACCTTTGCAAATTTTCCTGTAACTGACTATTCATCAGTTACTTTATTCTTGCAAAAGGGTGGTGTATTGTAAAGAGCTTCTCTGCTGTGATGATAAAAAATTATTGCATAACATAAGCCCAGTATGTAGTTGATCTCAGACATCTCACAAGAAAACAGGGAAGTGATGGAGTTGCGACTGGCGGATTTGTGTTCACATTCTCTACTCCACTTTACCAGAGCCTGTGAAGGTGGTGTGGATTAATCTGCCCACCTGACTATACATCCTCAATCCGTTTTGCTACTTCAATTGCCAAAAATATAGCCATGGTCAATAGTGTTGCCCTTTTGAGAAAGTATGTGGTGCATATGGTTTACCAGATCAATCCCGAGAACCATGTATCTGGTTGCCCTGATATGTCAATTGCAATGGGCCACATCCATCTTGGTCAACATCATGCAAAAACTTTCAGAATGAAAAAATGATACAACATATCTGAGGATCACAGAACATTTCTTTTTCTGATGAATGTCGTGCTTTTCTTGCTGAGCAAGCAAAACCATCCTATGTTGTGATGGCTGCAGTGCCTCACTCACGTCTGTTGCGCTCTGTAGTTACCCAAACAACTTTTGTGGCCACCCAGACACCACCCCATGACATTTCAACAACCTCGTGGCGCAAACTCACTAGTTCATAAGGGACTATATGACATCACCCAATGCTTTTGCTTCTTGTTTTCGTTCCTTAACATAGCAAGGTTAGCATCAACTAGTTCTCTGAAAGTGGGTGCGCTGTCCCCTCTGGCATCAAAGTCGGCAGTGAAATTAAAAATAATTCGCTCTCCCGCACTTGCTGGAAGTGTTACAACAAACACTAGGAGCAGTATAAAGCGAGCTGCAACTTGAAAGTCTCTGTCTGATCACTCCAGTGAAAAGTGCATGCTAGATGTGCTTCTTCAACTGAATGAAATGGAGAATTTGGTAGCCCAAGCTAACAACCCAATTCAGTATAAAGAAAAAAAAGAAAAAAGGCATAGTGTGGTGGGATTTCTCATTACGCCTGGAATCACCACCAGTTAACCTATTTCTTTCATTCTTTATCACCATGGCAATCATTCAATAGAATTGTACAGGGCTTTGTTTACAATTTCCTGATTTACAGTTATTGATCTTACAATTATTGTAAACAGTCCGAACATCATCACTGGCTACAATGTTATTCAGGTGGGATTTGCCACCTGGCCAATCTTGTGGAGGAGTACTGGTCGCAGTGCAACAGGAGTTTGCTGCAGTGAAATTTCAACTTGCAATCAGGCTGCAGGCAGTGGCTGTCACCTGCCACTTGCCATGGCAAGTTATCATCTGCTTTTTGTATTTCCCTCCTGATCAAAGTTCCTATCGCCAAGAGATCATTAATCTCATTGAGGAACTTTCAATCCCTTTTTTTCTTTTTGGTGATTTTAATGCACACCATTCATTACACCTGGGAATCTGCCACCAACTCGAGCCATGGTATTGTTTTGGAGCAAGTGACTTCAGACATGAATATTTGTATTTTCAATGATGGCTCGTACATGCACATCTCTGCTGCTCATCACACCAGGAGTGCCATTGACCTTTCTTCATGCAGCCTTCAATGGTGTCCTTAACCAATTGGTCAGTCCACCAAAATCTGTGTGGGAGTGATCACCACCCCATCATCATCCAATTACATCAAGGCGGTAGGCCTCCTAAGAGACCAAGTCATTGGGTACTGCAACATGTTAATTGGGCATTTTTCACCAATCTTGCTATATGGGATGAGATTGATCCGTCTTCTTCCATGGACAAGAACAATCGTGAAATCAGCAAGGCCATCATATACGCTGCACATGAGTCAATCCCATTCATCTCAGGCAAGCGTGGTCAACATTCAGCGTAGAATTTGAGGAGGGCTTCCACTGCCTCTGCAGCGTACATGGGACATTTTTAGCAGATCGTCCATTGCCATCGCTGCTTCAAAGAGCGTTAATACAGATGGGTCAAAGGATGAGGATTAAGTATGTTTTAAACGTGTATCTCGCCTGTTTATCATCAGTGGGCGTCTGCCATTTTTGTACAATGTATTTTTGACCAAGTTTGTAGCTATTGTGAGTTTATTGTCAGTGTGTCTTCAAAGCCCAGCTTACAGGTTCCTGGTCTGATCTGACTATTTAAGTGGGTTGCAAGCAGTATAGGATTTCTTGACTTCTGTTGGTTCTGCTTATTCATGGACTTGTTCATTGCCTTGCGGAATTGGGCAAGTCTGTTGCTTTTGTTCGAGTGCCAGATCATTTTGGCATCCAAGGCAATAAACTACCAGATGAAGTGGCTACAGAGCTATATTTGCAACTCAAATTACATCATCCGAGTGTAGCTTTGGCAAAAACAGCCTGGGAAGAAAAATGGGCCACAGTTGCTATAGACAACAAGCTGCGTGCTATAAAAGATACGGTCTGAGTATGGAGGACCTTTTTTCTGATGTCTAAAAATAAGTATTACAAAAAAAATTGGATAGGACATATGCAATTCTGTCATGCATTTTTTCGTTGTGGGGAATTTTAACCTTAGTGCCCTACATGTAATACCCAAGTGTCAGTCCATCATGTCCTGGTAGATTGCCCACTTTATGAACCTCTTCGCAGAAGGTGCCTCCTGCCTCTCACTCTCCCGGAAGTGTTGGGGAACCATGTTCATACCATCCATCATGTATTTAAGTTTTTAAAGCTGTCGAGTCTTGACCAGCTTATTTAACATGCTGTTTAGATTATATGCTTCTGTGGGCACCATATCACAAGCCTTTTAAGCAGTTGGTGTGCATCTCACAATCGAATATCTACTTTCATGGAACCATGGGATGGTCCTATTAGAGAAGTTTCACAGTATTTCCAATTACTGAAGTAAGACATAAGGTAGTTATATAAACCAAAGCTCTAAAATAAACAAATTGAACAAAAATCTGTGTAAAAATATTATGGTTGCATTTTAACGACAGCACGTCTCAATGTTGCAGAATCAATGTTGTGGATTACATTCCTAATGTTTTCTTGTGACAAGTGATTTGTGGGGGTTCTGAATAAAAAGGTTTACAGTAACAAGCCTCGTACAATTGAAGCCTTTCAGGAAAGCATTAGCAGTGCAATCCACGACAATGATGCTGCAACATTGAGACGTGGTGCGGGCAAAACATATTATCACATGGACTTGTGTCTCTTGGAAAATGGAAGCCACTTCCAACACTTGTTGTGATATCATTTGCTCAGCAACATTTGAAGAAGCTGTCATGAAAATTTTTAGACCATTTGTTTATGAAGTATAATGCAATTTTAATTCAATTTTAATTTTAGAGTTCGGGTGTATAATAACCAGTCTGTATAAACACTTAAACAGCAATTCAATATAGCAATTCATCATTTGCTTTCTTTTTTTAAAATTCTAAAACTGATTCCAGTACTAATCAAACCAAACAATTACAATTTTTGTGTACTATGCATACACAAAAATTATGGTTAACTAAATCAATAACCAACAGCAAAGAATGTACTGAATATAAGACCAAGTAAATAAAACATATTGTACATTATATTAAAATAAAAATTATTAGTAGACAGATCAAAGTGCAAACATTAGCAACTAACACTCTTGCTAATATTTTATTTCAATATTTTCAAAACTGTCACTAACAGATAAAATAAAAACCATCACTAAATGAAACATACGATTACAGCCAGCAAAATGTCTACTTCAACGACCTCCGAAGCGTACGAAGAGGCTTCGAGCTTCCTATGACCCTACGTTATGTTATTCAAACATTCAACCATTGACACCACAGCTGCAAACTTATGCAATGCCAACATCAGCTTACGACAATAACTATTACTACCCTCCATCCAATGCAACAGTCTCATCCTACAGCACAAATCCATACCCAAGTGAGTCATTGTATTATGATTCAGCAGAAGAATATTCCGGCAACCTCAAAGCTGGAAACGATCCCTATAACCAATACACTACGGCGCCAATCAAGTTACAATGGGACACTTTCAAAAACCCTGGTAACAGCAGGCCTAGTTCATCCCGACCACAGTCCTATTCACCTCCTCCAACACGCGCTGCAACTCCAACCCCGATCGCAAAAAACTATAACCATTTAAAACTGCCACCAGGTTGGGGTCAGCAATCTCCTGATACTCGTCGATCATCCGTGAAAGAACAGCCAAAAAGCACTAAGGTTGTTCCTCAATATGGTGAAAGTGACACATTCTTTCTGAAGCCAGTTTCATCTCAAACCAATAGCAAACCAGCAACTACCGTTCCCAAAAAAACAATACCGAAGAATAACTACACAGTTGAAGAACCATCTTCATCATCAAGATCCTCACCGACAACTTTACCTATCCCAGCACCCCTTAGCGCTACACCCATCGCAGACATTGCACCAGACCTGGGTTGGAAAGCACCGAGACAAATATTGCGATCCAAACCCTTCATAGCACCCGCCAATGAATCCGATGCAGACGACGAAATATCGCAAGAAAATGCTAAATCAAAAACTCCTTCTCCTCCGACCATAAAGTACCTGGCTTTGCCACCTAGTAGCAAAAGACTCTCCTACAAGAAGTCTGATAAGCGATCCAAGGTTAAGCGATTCAGACGAACATATACACCAGGCCCACGATGCGTGGGACCTGATTCAGGAAACCTATCGCAATACTTACTACCAAGTGAACCAGCTGAAATAACGTCCGACTCTTCCTCACTTCCATTCTGTCTAGGGTTTAAACCTATACAGTGCCAGAGATCACGGTCCCCATCTCCAAATGGAATCAAATCTCTCCACAGAGTGTACTCGTCGCCTCAAATCCCCAATCAACTCATAACTCCATCTTGGCCTATATTTCAGACAGGTAATGTGAACATACCTA
This sequence comes from Cryptops parisi, assembly GCA_034695005.1. Classification (NCBI taxonomy): domain Eukaryota; kingdom Metazoa; phylum Arthropoda; class Chilopoda; order Scolopendromorpha; family Cryptopidae; genus Cryptops; species Cryptops parisi. The sequence continues at coordinate 9,233 of JAQIWH010004180.1, read as the reverse complement.
GCGGAAGAATGGCTCCCAGGCAATGGTTGGCAATGACAACGCGAACAAACCCTGCAATTGTCAATCAATTCTTCGCCCCACTACATCTTCAACAAGCAAATCCTTACATTCCCCCAGTCACAACTGCAAGATCCACACCCAACGGTGCCCCAAGATCAACGAATATGCCAAGATCAACGAGTCCAGCGTTGAGCGAACGTGGGCTCAAACAAATGTCCATGATCAACGATATCAAAAGTCTGCATCAGCGACAAACCCCATCTCCTGTAAGCATGATGTCTTCACTTCAAAGACACACCTCAGCCTGATCGACATCCACCCCAAGCACTAAATTTGAGATTCAAACTGACTCAGATGATCTGCAAGGAGCAACATTATCATTATTTTTTTAAAAAAATGGAAAAACAAGAATTCTTGAATTGAAATAAGAATTAATTCTGATTTGATTATGAAAGAAAAATATTTATTGCCAACAATACCACACTTTTTGAAATCAGGTTTGGAAAAGTTTCCTTCATGTTATTTACTCAAGTACATCGAACTTAATGTTTTTATACATAGAACGTTAATGCAATGTAGAATATATAAAGATACTGTAAGATTAACTACATAAGATTGTTAACAGTGAGGTGCATTGGCAATTGTAATAAAAATAGAATAGAAATAAATATAAATATCAAGCGTTTCTGAAAACTACAGAAACTGTGTTTGAAATAAAGCACTGTGAATAAGTAATTGTATTAAATAAAAAGCTTGTACTGAATTTGGTTTCTTAGTTGATCATTCCAAACAAACCAGAAAATAATTTTATATAGTTACCCTAATCGTCATTCCACGACTGGAGCTTACAAAAACATAATAGTATAATCTTTATTAAAATTTAAGACTAAAATTGAAGCCTCACATTGTATTGGCCAACCAGGTATATGGCATAACATTGGCCAATCAGGTGAGATATGACAGATATGATATGATCAGGCATCAGCAATCATTCAGCACTGGAAGTGTTACGTTTCTAGGTCAATGATGGTCATTCTAGAATCTTGCCGCAACCCTACGGTGCATACTACACATGGATCTTCTTAAATATTTTCAAACTAAGTTAAAAACTTCAGTTTAAAAAAAAATTGAAGGCCTGGTGTAAAAGGATGTTAACTAACATTTTTATAATTTCAAGAAAATCACGTTTAAGGATCTGAACTCGCCTTGCTGTCTATGGGCTACTTCACACTTTTTGCACTAATATCTTTGCACATATTGCTATTTTGCTTAAAATTGTGCTTCAGGAAGGTAAAATTGCATCTAACACATTTTTGACAAAAATGTTACTTAACACCTTTTACAACAAGCCCTTCAATTTTATGTATGGTTTGTGCACAGGGTTGCATGTTATTCCAATTAGTTCATAGTGCCATGTAACCTTCTATAATTGGCCCAGCAATAATTCTTAGTCGATGCCTACATCATGATTTAGTGACCTCATTTCATGCTTTACTCATAAGCTGTAAAAAGTGAGTTAGTTCACCATGGTTTAACACGGTCCATATGTTGTATAAATACAGGGTGGTTAAAAAATATATATAGGGCCTATACTAGTTTTACTAAAGAGTGCTCTTTTGCTAATGCTAAGGGCCATTGCAGATTATGCAGTAAGAATATCAGTCGAGTGCGACAGAAATGTTAAGAACGCCCCCTCGTCAATAGCTTGGGCCACAGAAAAGTTGAGTTTTCTATTGTCCACCTTTCATCTCGCTCATTAGTGAGAGGGAGTTTCTAACATTTCAGTCGCACCTGGCTACCGAGATATCGCATGGACTGCAGCAGCCCTGACAAAAAAATACAAATATAGCATAAAAACCAAATTAAACCTTCTGCCAATGATTTATAATTTAATGCTGGCATCCATAGTTTGGTCACAATCTTGAGGGTCCACTGTATTTGGATTTTTCTTTTAAAATCACGGTTTCATAAAAAACTGCATTTAAAAATTGGCATTGTTTTTCGGACCATCATGTGCATGACAAACAGGACTACTACAAGCTATTCTGCCTACTTTGTTATTGTCATTAAACAACATGTACATAAAAATTCTCTACCCTGAAATACATACTTTAAAAAATATTTTTTAAAGTATTAAACAACATGGTTTATTTTATTCATTTAATTTTTACTTTAATTTATTTCTAAACTCTTTATTTCATTGAAAAAGTTTTTTTAATAATTCCATCTAAGTTTAATTTAACATTCCAAAATCTAAGATGGTTCCAATGGTACCTTACTGCAGCTCTCCTTAATTGTGAGCACAGCCCATTATACAATGAGCCCACTTGGTTAAATAAATAAAATAATATTTTTTCACCCAGAGATGGTAGAACAGTAGGTTATTATTTGGTAGAAAGATAGCAGTAATTTTTATTAACTTTATTGTAAAATACATTTAATTTAACTCAATATGGCTTTTAAACATTCAGAAAGGTCAATTAAATGTGCAAAAAAAACATCATAAAAGAAAAGTTTCAACAAATTTTAAGCAGATTGAATTATTTGTTTTCCAGTATGTCCATATTATATATCAACTTTAATCTTCCCAGCCAAGGTTTTAATTTACTCGAGGTTTTGTCAACAGTGATTCTTAATAAAGACCATAACCAAACTGATCGGTTGCTCTGTAGTTGGATTGAAACAAAACTATGACACTGCACCTGATAAATAATTTATACAATCATCTAGCAGCTACTGAAAGTAACGCTCTACCAATTTATAGCAATGATGAACATACATGGATTCAGCTGACACGACACACGAGTTATGCTACTACGTATTCATCGAACCCGGGGAAAATCCGGATGAGCACATTAAAGGCGATCTAAATATTCCAGCTATTTGCGATGCATTCTGTTCTTGTCAGGTTGCACGAGGGTCATGTCATGAGTCGCCACCTTTGAGCAACTCTGAACTGCAAAGTAAATCAATAACCAACCTCATCTTCCAAATTCAGCGCACTAAGGTGATGCGAAGCAACATAAATCTATAGAGATAACAGTGCTAGTAGGTATGGATTGGAAAATCTTGTAGTACAATAACAAATTTATAGCTTTCCGTTATGAATTGTAACCTATCAATAAAAATATTTAACCATAAGCTATCCAAAAATTGACATGTTTAAACAATACTTTCCATTAACATTAAATCAATATTATTGTATTACAACACATAGTCTCTAATTCAATACATTTGCTAGATAATCATCTACTGTAACATAGTAGGCAAATAATGGTGATGTGTTTGTGAATTGGGGGTTTGTTAATGTTAAAATACGAAGATTATTCACAAAAATGTTAATAGATCATAGAAACCAATGATTGTAAAAAACATTATAGAAATATTTGTGATTAATAACATCATTGTCAATTTAAAATTAAGGTTATATTCATAACCATTACAAATTGATCACTATTGACAATAGTTAGCTACAGTTGTCAGTATCACTGTCAATTTAAAATTAAGGTTATATTCATAACCATTACAAATTTATCACTGTTAACAATAGTTAGCTACAGTTGTCAGTATCAATAATATGATTGACATTTCCAATAAGATACCAATGTTGGTTAATAATGTAAAGTAAACATTGATATTGGTACACAATGGGAAAGTTCATTGTTAAACTTTAGCATTACAACCTTAATGCTTACTTTACAACAGTGGTTCTGAACAAAGGGTACTGGAACCCCTAGGAGTATGCGAGGTAGTGCCAAGGGGGTACACCGGACTTTCAATACAAAATTTGTACTTGGGTTAGGGGTTTGTAGACTAGGTTAAATTTGTTAAACAAAAAACGTATGAAATGTATGATTAATGATTTAGATATCTATTAAGTATATTTGTTTAACTAACTTAACCTGGCTTCCAAACCAATAAGCGTGAAGTGCTACAAGCGGTAGAACTCTCGACCAATCAGAAAGTACATTCAACACTAGTTAAGAAACTGACGAAGAAATTTGTGATAGCTAACAAAACCGATGTCAATTTAAATTTAGTGTTACATTGAAAACTATAACAAATGATTAGCTATTAACTGAACCGTCTGAAGCTAATGGGAACTAACCAACATTTTTCATATTTTGAGAAAATAGAATCCTCATTAGACCCTATGCTCAGCCTTGTGAAAAACTGAAGTTAGTTCTCATTGTCAGTAAAATCTAGAGTGAGTTTATGTTAGAGACCAATAATAACAAAAACACGAAAATTTGTAGTTAGTTAGTTCCCTTTGGCTTCAGACGACTCAACTATAGTTCACTACAGTTGTCGATATCAATATGTAAACTAAATACAATGTGTACGGTTAAGTGCAGTATCTAATATTATGCTTGGTATTTTCAACAGGGTACCAATGATGGTGAAGAACGTATAACATATTTGTATGCAATGGGGAAGGTTAAAATGTAGCATTTACAACATTACTCGACATTAACCAACCGATTGAAAGAATAATGGGGAAGTTTGTAATAATTATTGTCAATGTAAAATTAGCAATACATTAAAAATCAGTGACTTATCTGTTAGCTGAAGTCACGTGCAATTGTCAGTATCAATAGTATGGTTGGCATTTCCAACAAACAAGATACCGATGTTGGTTTTTATGAATATGTAAAGTGAACATAGTACACAATGGGAAAGTTCAATTTTAAAATTCACACATTTGCAACAGTATTCAACATTAATAAATCAGTTGATAAAAGTAATGGTAACACTGTCAATATAGAACTAATATTACATTAAAATTCGTGGCAACTTAACTGCTAACTGTATTACATACAATTGTTCGTATCAATTCTTGGCGTTTCCAACAGGGTACCAATGATGGTTAGCAACATGTAAACATTGTACAAAAAAAAATTTTTTACGGTTATATGTAACCTAAAGCAAAGGTAAAGGGTGAATGTAAAGCTATACCATTATTCAACGCTTAATAGATAATAATTGGCAAAAACATGGAAAAATTTGTGACGGTTAACAAAGCCCATTGTCGATTTAAAATCAAAGCTTCATTAAAACTTTACCAAATATTAAAGCTATAAAACTGCACTAAATTAGTTAGCTATGAGTAAATTGTTGACTTGACTATGGTTAAATACAGTTGTCAGTGTCAATAGTATGGTTGACCTTTCCAACCAGAAACTAACGATGGTAAGAAATATGTGAAAACGGTCAATGGAAAAGTTTAAATTTAGCATTATATCAATATTTACCATCAATAAATTGTAGTTAAAAATTATTATAAGAAATTTGGTGATTGTCATTTAAAACCCCCATTTAAAATCAATACTGTACATTAAGAACCTTAGAAAAATATCTTGCTGTTTATTTAAAATACATTTCGGTACAGTTATCAATATCAATTCCACATTTAACATTTCCAACAAGGTAACCAAGGATGTTGAAAAATCCAAAATATATTTTTAACCATCCACGAAAAAACTTGTCTGCGCATTTCATTTGAGTTGCTCGACGGAACATTTCGCTGGTAAGCTTACCGCTTCAACTATTCAGAAATGCCACTTTAAAGTTTACTAATGCAACATGACATTCGGCTAGCAATATTTGCTAATTCCCCCTGGAACTAGGAGGGAAAAAATATCGACAGCCATTTTGGCAAGAAAACCATGAATGAATTTTGCCAAAGCAAGTGGCGCTTTCTTGCAAGGACGTTCAGTCATTGAACTAGAGTTCTTTTTCACAAACCACCTTTGGCGAGTTAAAACTGCATCATCCACCATCATCATCATCCTTGTTGTTGTCAACGTCAATGCTCTTGTGGGTTGCTAAGGAACCCTGTTTTCCCCCCCATCTCCGTCAACTTCCAATTACATGGTAGACCGACCAATCATACGAAAAACAAAACCACCACTTCAATAAACAAGTTGTTTTAAAACGCTTTCTCCAAGATGGATTTTTCTTAAGATATCTGCGCCTAAAATTTTCGATGCCAAGCAAGAAAATCGATGTCGATCAATGATTTGCTCCAAACAGACTTCACTCACAAACGGAACGCAATATATGTGTTGGAAAAAAAAAGTTGAAGTTAAAAGAATGTTGAAGAATGCTTCTAAATATAAAAGACACATGCGGATAAGGAATCCCAGTTTTCGCTTCCCCTACAAAATCAATACTCAGCTTAAGGCCCACCCCTTGTATTTGAAAAATGTTGACAGCCTCCTCGCCAACAAAGCTGCACTGGGTTCCGCAAAGCAGCTTGTGTTGAAACAAAGTTTGGCCTTTGGGTGTTTACAAAGAACCGAAAGCTGTCATTTACTATGCAAATAACCTTAAACGAATGATCAATTCAACGAACATGTTTCATCGAATTGAACATACCATTTAAATATATAAAGGCTACATCAACCATTTAATTTCCAGTTTTGATGCGATCACTGTAAAAGCAAACCACGTCTTTGGTTTATGTTTGGCGCTCGTTAAATTTTAACCATAATGTTGAAATGTTCCTCAAAACTATAGTCAAATTTTTCAACCTTTAACCACAGATGTTACGCATCAAATTATAAATGCTATGCATCAAAACGAAACAAAAAGTCCATATAAACATGGGTCCTGCAATGCATATCTACAGCCACTGTGAGACAATAAGGCTATAGATTTATTAGACTTCACCCTGTGTTATCTCAAAAGGAAAGCATTTCTGCACCCATGTTTATGAGAGTTATTGGCTTTGTTTTGATGCATAGCATCTATAACTAGACTAGACCTTTCAGGAACACTTTGTATAAACTTGATTTTATTTTTGCTAAGCTGTTTCCAATATTGTAACTTAAATTGTCAGCTAAATACTGTTTGCATAACAAGTACTGGTACATTAAAAATGCTCTTTACATACATATAGTGTCTGCCATATTGGTTTTTAATTAAGCATATAAGTAGCGACACTCGTGAGACTAAGACGGATCCATGAACACCTCATTTAAAATCGAGTTATTTAGCCTGTAGGAGGGCTTGAACTTTAAAGAATAATGGATATATGGTATGTAGCGTCCACTAAATATTAGTGTTTCATTGATGCCATATATCTAGTGTCACTCGATAGACTAAGATGAATTCATAAACATCTCCTTCAACAAAATCCATTCGTCTTGCTTTTGTGTGTAGAAACTCACAGCTCACAAATGAAGCTAATAGAAAAAGTACAAAAATCGATAAAAATCAATGAAATAAATAAAAGCGTAAACAACTGAAAAACGCAGAGAAAAACGTACCCCTGAGATTAACGTCTGCTTTATGCCAATCTCTCAGAATGTATTCCTCACATAAACCATGATTACATTTGGGTCTACGTTTAATTCAACACATACTTTTCATAGGTAACATAGTCTAGTTAACATAGTAAGTACATTTTCTTGACATTTGATGTTTACAAGACCTATTATCTTTAAGTTAACATACTATACAAAAGTAAACATTCACTAATCACAAGTTAAACAGTTTTCAACAAGAAACACTTTAGAAGAAAACTACTTCGTAAACTAAACAGTTTAAGTGCTGAAAATAAATATCAAAGCAAATTACCCGCATCTTACAAACGGTACTTACTTTCATTAAGTGGCAGTCGAGCGTTCCATGCACAGCAGCTTCGTCTTTAAAGTTTTAACCGCAGTTCTTATTCAGACTGCGGTTTTTCTGTACCAGATGATAATTTTCAGTCAGATCTTAGTTCACCTGTAAAATATTTTAAAGACAGAACGAAATGTCAAAGAAAGTCCTACTACACTTGTTTTCGCAGCTTTGGGGATGACCTTTACGTCCAACAATGTCTTTTGGCATCAATCCATGACATTGACTCTCATTTCCAAAGATTCTTTCAGCTCTGTTAAACTTTGAACAAAATGGTGAAACTACTTGTTTTTTCCACTCAACTTCTTTGGATGAAGACAGAATTATGAAATCATTAAGTTTGTTACAAGTGCTCGTATAAAATCAAACACACAAACACATATTAAACTTGAACTACAGTGTGTCCAAAAAAGAACTCCCAGGTTTTAAATGAATTTCTACTATTTGGACCACCTTTGATAGTGTTTTGAAGCAAATTTGTGAAGCTAATATATTCAAGTTTTAGTTCAATTGGTGTCCACCGAATGACAGCACTGACATAAAACTGTACAGATGTACAGTGCTGCAGTAGTGGCTTCACCCAAATGGAATCCAAAGCCATTGATTAACACCAGACATAAAAATAATTCTTAAGTATATGCATAACCTAATGTGATTTAAGGTAGGGAAAAAATCAGACATATTAAACTCTAACTCCAAAGTGTCAAAAAAAAACCATGTGGAAGTTTTAAATGAAATTTATTTTCCATTTGAACCGTCTTTGATGATGTTTCAAGCATTTTTGTGACATTGAAGTTCAGTTGGTGTCCACCGAATAACAACACTGGCAAGACCATATAATTGTGTAGATGCGCAGTGCTGCAGTAATGGCTTCACTCAACTCCAAATCCATTGACTAACAGCAACCATAAAAGCAATTCCAGTAGATTTGCTTTCCCGGATGTGGTCTGCGATGGAATTCCGTTTTGATCTCTCGAGGGCTTGGTGCATACGTTGAGTTAGACTAACATGTAAATAAACTTGACATTTACCTCAACAATTTATGTTGTCTCATCTTCAAAGCATTACTAATTTAAATTAATTTAAAACTGACGTGCTTTTTAACTACTGTAACGTTTATATGTAGATTGGACACGTACCATTAAATCATGGCATGACATGGACCTTGTTAAACCATTGTTGTACGTTTAGTTCATTTTCATGAAATTTTTCTGATTCCAAACATTTACTTTTAGAATGTTCATGTTAAATTGGTATAGGTATGCAGTATGTAAACAACATGTATTAAGCATTATTAAAAATCACCTGATACCTCTTCAGGGAATCGAAATAGATTCTTCATGTAAAAAAAAAAGTGATAAAAAAACACACACAAAAAAAAGTAAACACATAAAAGCACTTTACTTTAAATGAAACAAATGGTGGAGATTTTCACCACTGAAAAGCACTCATTTAATGGAACAACGTCGTTAGCTCAGAGTTGACGCAAACCACTAATGTCGCTATGGTGTGATTAAAAGGTGGCTACATTTGCTTTAATTCACACCCTTGAGAATTACACTGTTTTGTTACAAGGAAAAACACACACACACACACACACACACACA
>JAQIWH010004179.1:0-17669 GCA_034695005.1 Cryptops parisi | reverse complement strand
CGAGCCAATTAGCCTGTAGGAGGGTCTAAAGAATTATGCTTTATGGCATGTAGCGTCCGCCATATTGGTTTTTAATTAATGCCATTAACTCGATTTTGTCGGGTCTCTAAGACGAATTTATAGACACCTTATTCATCAAAATTCATTGAGTAGTTTTGTTTCACTTATACTTCACACACTCACTCACAAACTCACTCACTCACAAGTGAAGCTAATATAAAGAGTATAAAAACGCGTACTCGCATCAATCTTATTGAATAAAGTTTCATTTTCAATTTCACAAAAAAATAATAAAAATAATAATAATTTCAGAGGTTTTGAAAGTATACCATCGACTTTAATTTCTAATATTTTTCAAATTATGCAACATATAGGGGACATAAATATTGACTGTGGAGAAGATCCCTCAAGGGACTGAAATGATATGAAACTCCCTTTTCTCTTCTCGTCGCCTCCAGTAACAAACAGTATATAATATTGCGTAAGCAAGTTCACCCTTCGGGATTCTGTGCTGGTTAAAATCCACGAGATGTGATAATCTCACCAACGACTTGGGAAACGGTTTCAGAAAGAAAAAATAAGGAACTACAAAAAAATATAACCGTTTATGAAAAGTTTTTATGTAAGAGAATTAATTAATATTCCGTCTAATTAACGCCTTAAGCATTGTTTTTTTGCACCCATTTAGGTGCATAAAGGAGATAGCGAAACTTGAGATCCATCTGAGCTTTAATAGATAAAATGACAATGGCTATAGGGTGTATAAGTTTGACGTTTTTTGTTTGTTTTTTTCTAAATTTATTTTTCTGTTAGGATAAGTTGGAAAAAGTTTTTAGTTACTGTACAGGGTGTACTAAAGAGAACTCCGCAAATTTAAATAAAATTAGTTTTTTATTATAAGCCACCTTTGAGGTGTTTTGAGCATATTTGTAAAGCTAGTACAAAGTAATATTGAAGTTTTAGTTCAATTGGTGTCCACCAGATAGCAGCACTGACAGAATATATATAATTTTACTGACGCGCCAAGCTGCAATAATGGCTTTACAAAAATCCAAAGCTATTGAATAAAGGCTATAAAAGCAATTATTACGAATATACTTACCCGAGTGTAGTAGAATTATGGGTATTTTTTGTTAACCGAGATGCTGCTTGTGACGCTGGTGGTTAAGCATGAGTTCATTGTTTATAATTTTCTGGGAATTTAACGTATACTGCCATGTACAGTCGTTTATGAGAATATATTGTGTAGTCCAATGTGCCAAATAACGCATAAAATGAGAACTGCATAAGACCACTACATAAATAAAATAATGCGTATGTCTAGTGTAAAAAAACATCTTGTATATAAATAAATAAATAAATCTTGCAGAAATCAAAAAATGTAATTACTCAAAACGCGGATAAATATCGAATTACTCAACGATCGCATAAATCGAAACGTGCAGAAATCAAAAACGATATTATTTTGCATCATGTATGTAAATCAGTTTAACTGTATATGACAATAAGATATCTAAAGCGTATGCTTAAAAATCATTTGTTATATATTAACACAGTATATAATTCAATGTACTGTACACATATAACGTAAATACAAACTACTTTTTAGTGCTTTTGTAATTGAGTGTTCTCATTTATAAGCGCTAAGCTGAATAGCACACATAGCTACACCCTACACAGCTACTTAATTTCTGCTTAATTGTAGCTAAACAAATGTTAATAGCTTAATCGATTCAAATTACGCCAACCAGGTTTTATAATGGATCCGATAAGAAGATCGAAAAAAAAATCGATAAATTTTCCTTAAAGTTTGCTTCGTCATTGGTGATGAAAAAAAAAAACAACTATGAAAAAGGAACTTGCAAATAAAACTTCTTCAGAGGAATGTTAGCATTTTTCTTCTCTCTTTTTTTTCCACTTTATCTACGAAGAAAGATGATTCTTGCAAGGAACATACGTATCAAAGAAAAATCATTGCACCAGTCTTCGGTGGGTGAACGTTACGCACATGGACGACAACGACCAAGCAGTGTTTTCACAAGTGAAATCGGTCGGAAAACGTCTGGAAACGTCGATTTTGACTCGAGGTTGCATCAGAAGAAAAACTTCCTTCTATACTACTCATTATTTTTAGTAAAAAAAAAGGATAAGAAAGTTAAGAAAAGATCTTTAAGAAACTGATGATGATGATGATGAAGTAAAAAGTGGGCTCCCTTGTGGAACTTCCGGTTGAAGTTACAGTTTCACTTAACTATACAGTATTGGATCTTTTAAGTTGGTGTTAGATTACCTATGACTTTTTTATTAACTGGTAATTTTTTTTTTTGGTTACTCGTATATTACATTTCTATAGTATGTAGAGATGTAATATACTATAGAGACTACCCTTTGATGCCAAAGTGTTTTAGATAAAATGATTTCAAGGGGGGAGTAAAATGTTAGGGGAATGTCTGATTTAACGTTATCTCTATATTCAGAGGATGAAGATTCTGTGCGTAGTGGTCGTTTTTTCCATCTCGATGCATCTCGAGCCTACTCCAATGCAAGTTGGTATGGAAGTGCATTGTGAGTGACAACTTTAAACCAGACACTCGGGTTGTGCCTCCCAAATCCTTCTTCTTGGTTGTTGGGATCCGGACAGGAAAGACATTGAACGGATGAAAAGATCCACAGTCATTCGATCGTGGTCTTGTGTGTGTGTATGTGAGTGTGTCTGTGTGTGTGTGTATGTATGTTTGTCAAGGAACACTGCTGGCTGTCTTTCCGCTCGGACTGATGGGAACAGTTCCAAACGAAATTTCCCTCGAACTCAATGATTTCCACTGTCGACCAGCAATATCTACTTTTATTTGTTGATTTCTTTTTTGTTCTTGTCTAGTCCTCGTTTTTTTCCAGCTTTTTGTTCATGTCTTGTTAGAGTTTTATTGTTTTTGTTTCGTTTGGAATAGTTTGGTTCTTGAAGCTAGAAGAAGATAGACAAAGATGATTTAAAGCTAATGTTTTGAACAAGCACATTAAAAATGCTTTTTAAGCATACCGTACTCTTTATATACCGCCATATACACATATACTGTATGTATGTACACACAAAGAATCCATCTTTTGCAAAACAAAATATTTCTGCATGTTTCGTTTTATGCGATTTAAAATCATGCAATCTTGGACTAATTTGATATTTAATTTATGCGTGTTTTGAATGATTCCATTTTTGATTTTTGCACGTTTCGATTGATGCGAATTTTATTTTATGCGAATTTCGATTTATGAGAATTTAAATTTATGCGAGTTTTGAGAAATTTTATTTTTAATTTCTGAACTTTTTTATTGTTTTATTTGTTTATTTATTTATATATCCGATTTTTTACATTGGAAAAATGCGGTTTTGATTTATGCGAAGGTTCTCGTTTTATGCGTTTATGGTACATTGGATTAGCCAGTATATTCCAATAAACTACTTTAGAGATAGTATATGTTTAATTCCCAACTCGCTCGCTCACAAACTCACAAATCAGTCACTCACAAGAGAAGCTTATATAAAAAGTATAATAAATATACACTTCGTTTGCTATAAATTATCAAATTTTGGTTCTTGAGGACTGTAATGAACTAATCAAATAAATTAAAATACTGTTTTAATAGTGGTTAGGTTTTCTTATTCTGTCTTTCTTTTTTATATTTAATTAGTTTTTATTGTTTTTGTTTTTGTTTTTGTTTTTGTTTCGTTTGGAAAGTGTAGTAAAGCTGGAAAAAATGTAGATGTAGAGAACCTTCGAACGAATGTAGAATCTTGTTAACTAAAAAAAGTTCAGAACAAAAAATAAAAACAAAATATTGTTTTAGTGGTTAATTCTCGTTACTTTTGTTTCTTGAGGCATGTCTTTTTAGAATTTCAGTGTTTTTGTCTAGTTTGAAAAATAGTTTTTTTTTAATCTACAAGAAGAAAAAAACAGATTCAAAGAATTTTGTTTATGGGTATGTAATTTTTGCTAACTTGTAAAAAAAATAAAAATATTTTTTTAATAATGGTTAAGTGCTACTTAATGTCCTTATTTGTTCATATGTTGTTTAAGTTTGATTGAAAAAGTCTAGTTTTTTTTTTGAGGCTCAACAAAAAGATAAATTCAAGAGAATTTTCGAAACAATACAAAGTTAAAGTTAAAGTTTAATTGTTTTTGTCTTGTTTGTGGAAAAACTCTGGTTCTTGAGTCTTAACAAGATTAGTTTTTAACTAATCTTGTTAAGACTCAAGAACCAGAGTTTTTCCACAAACGAGACAAAAACAATTAAACTTTAACATTAACTTTGTATTGTTTCGTTAATTAGTTAAAAACTTCGTTTTTTAAGCACAACCTTTTATTCGAATAGCGTTGTTGTTTATTTTGTGCACTTTATGATGTGCTGTGCACGAAGGCAGAGCCAGAAACAATAAGTTTCAGGTTTCAGTATTCAATCGCAGACTATATTTAAGCTTTCAATTTTAAAAAAATGGTTTTTCTCTTCCCATTAAAATATCAATATTAAATTTGTGTATAATGAAATTATTTTTAATAGAATAACAGAAAAAAATTAGAAAAAAGTTTATAGTAGCATATTAAATGTTAAATATTTCTTTATATTTATATTTCGGTTCATTAACAACACTATTAAGTATTTTGCCAAGATTGAGTGTGACGTCTTGTATTTTACCAACAGCGAGCGCTAATAGCGTCATCCGGGTTTAGGCCAGCCAATCAAAATCACGTGTAAAGTTCTGTGTTTTACCAAAAGCGAACGCTAACAGCGTCATTCGGGTTTAGGCCAGCCAATTTCTATTTCCTGACATCCAATGGTTTTGCGCTTTGAATTTGGTTTTGAAGTTTTAAAAAAGCGGATTGGAGCGTAAGCAACACCTTACCAGGTAAAACCGATCTTTACATACCGTAAATGTGGTAATTAACGCAACCTAGATGTCTTTAAATTTAACAGATCAAATAATTACGCAGGATGAATGTGTATATCAACTTTCAAGTGTCTAGGATACTGGGAACATAAGTGTAAACAAACTCCAAAATTTGAACACAGATTCAAAGATAGAATTAACTACTATATAAAACTATAAAAATCTCTTTGTAAGCTCGATATTGGCGTGCCGTTGGCTAAACAAGTGCATCGTCATATGACAAAGCATCGTCCTATGAGTCATATAACAAGGGATCACATGACACTTAAATAATGTTTTTTAAAACTCCGCCTCAAGGCGACCTTGCCAAGAAAATGAGAGTGATGTTTTCATTAATTATTTATACTGCTACACGTAATCGAATGTTGCGAAGTAACATGAGATAATGAATTTCGTAATGAAAACAAAAAACCTTTCGGTCATTTTTGACGGGCTACTTACTAGTCTACTATAATATAAAATCATGTGGGGTCCTCTGTCCTGTCAAAAATTACGCAAATACCTTAGGAAGCTGAAATTTGGTAAGCAATTAGATGACATTAACTCCACATCACATTCACTCTACGCGGAGGAAGGAAGTAAATCTTATGAAACATGTTCAAAAATGTATTTTTGCAATTTTCAAAACAAAAAATGGTTAGTCATGAAAAAAAAACTAAAACAATTTTTTCAGTAAACATTTTCAATTAGATGACATCCCAAAAGGTTGCACCAGCCCACTGGCATCTAGAAATTATAATCAGGAGATGTGCGACAATTCTATAAAAAAAAAATTAATGTTAGTTGTTGTGTAGGGTTCATTTTTTTGGAGAAACCGTAAGGCCTACGAAGCTGAAAGTCGGAAAGGTGGATAGTTTGTACCCTGAAGGTGAACATGAAACATTTGACGACCGAACAGGGTTATCAGAGGGGGGGGGAAGGGTGCGACAAGCTTGGGAAACCGAAGAAAAACCGCACTGCTTTTATCAGTGATGAGTAATTTAAAGTTTAAACGATAAAGGCAACAATTAATCAATTAATGAATGTTAATTTTGAATTAGCATAAAATTCGTGCTGCCATTATCTCTGTATTTCTGTGTCAGGTGGTATACATTTAATTTTTGAACAGCACATGTTGCTGTTTAAATTTAAATTAAATTGCAACATTCTAAACCAATTCTAAACCGAAACCGATTGTCTAATTGTAACGATTATTGCGAAGCAATATGAGTCAAAACAACAAATAACTCTAACAAATGTTGCAAAGCAACATGAGTTAAAACCAAATGAGTTTTTTGGCTATTTACTAGTACTTAATAAAAATTAATACATTCTAATGGAATGAAATGATTCCTTTGATAAATGTTAGATATGTATGAAACAAGCGTCTAGTGAAAGTGAATAAAATGAAAATTATTATTATCTCGATCTTTGAACTTTGCTGCTTTGCTTGATTGGTTCAAGTTTCTTTTAAAACATGCTGCAAAAATTCAGAATTTCTTAAATATATTGTGTAAAGTAAAATAGACGTCCAAATTAATAAACAACAGAATTCCAAGCATTTTCGAGAAAGATTTTAACGCAAAACAGACAAACTAAATATATTATTATAGCTTCTTAATGTTTGCAAAATAACGGTAATGAGATTAGACTTAATTCGGAGTAAATTCGCTATCTTGATTTGTAAGAACACCAGAAGCTAATAGGACTGTTCCCTGTAGAAATAAGAAAGACACTGACTTTTCTGCGAGTGTCTTTTATCATTAAAGCTAGTTGTTATCGATTCAGACTATCGTATTTTCACGTGGGATTTTAAAAGTGAATTACTGGGTTTCTTACGAAATGTCTTGAAAACAAACTTTTGCGGTTAAAAGTTTATTTTGATTGATTTTTTTTACACATAAGAACATCTTGTGAATTCGTAATGCTCCCAATAGCTGCACTGAATTTATCTTGAACTCTCTCAAAACATTGTCTACACGTTTTGACTACAATGTAGAAACAGTATCAGATACTGATACTGTGATCAGATACTGATCATCAAAAATCAGTTTAGTTGATTCTGAAATTTACATTTATTAACTTAGTTTTTATTTGTTAAGATTTTTTGGCAATGCGATTTTTGTTATAGCAAATGGAACAATTTTTGGAAAATTGTGAACTCAGCTTCTTGCTAACCAGTTTTCACTGGTTGAGCAAGAAACTGACGTCACAGTTATTCACAAGATTACTAGCCATGCCCTACAAAGCATTTTTGTGTGACAGGAAGCCTATAAAGCTTCTTGACACCTGCAATTTTTGGTGTGTAAAATCGAGCAATTTGTGGACAATTGTAACGTCACCTTTTTGCCAATCAGTTTTCATTGGTTGAGCAAGTAGCTAATGTCTCACATTTGTTCAAAAAATTACTGGACTTGCTACACCAAAAATTATTTTACAAAAATTTATAGTAGTGTGTTAAAACTTGCACAAGGATAGAAAACAGCTGTAGTAGGGTTGTAAATTTTTGTTTCTTTAAGTATGGTAGATTTGTAGTGTTTGCGAGTCACCCTTGACAAACGCTATTGCATGTCTTTTGTAACAGATTTAATGCTAGCGGTGCACGTAATTAACTCGGGGAATTAAGGATGTGAAATGCATGCACGAGTGAATAAAATGTCGCATTTTCAAGACGAAAATGATGTCGGAAAGCCACTAAGTTTGCACGTGATAATTCACTCGCATTTTTGCCGAGGAAATAATAAATGTCAACTTTTGCAACGTTATTAATTATTTTTTTTCAACCTTTTTATTTAAAAATTTGTTTACGACTGAATATCTGAAAAGATGATTTTTAAATTTTTAATAATATATGAAGAAATTTTAAAAAATTGTTTTGGTTGAAAAAAAAAAGTTATCTTAATTATCATCTTGGATAAGATCTCTCCATTTGAGATGTTGATAATCAATCATTTGATTTTGACGTTCGATATTAATTTTATCGACATTCTTCCTTTTACTGGAATTTAAAAGAAAAGTTGAAATTTTTGAGAAATGTTGGTCAAATTTACATTAAACATGAAACAAGTACATTAAAAATGCTTTTTAAGCATATCCTTTATATATATACGGTATTATATACATGCATGATGCAAAAAATTCATTTTTGATATCTGAATGTTTCGATTTATGCGAATTAAACAATCTGAGTGATTCGATATACAATTTATGCGTCTTTTTGAGTAATTCCATTTTTGATTTCTGCACGTTTCAATTTATGAGAATTTTGATTTATGCGAATTTAAATTTTATGCAATCGTTGAGTAATTTGATATTTGATTTATGCGAGTTTTGAGTAATTATATATATTTTTTTATTTTTACAATTTTTGATTTATTTATTTATATATGCGATTTTTTTTACATTGGACTCAATGCAGTTTTTCTATTTATGCGAAAGATTTATGCGGTTCTCGTTTTATGCGTTTTGGTACATTGGACTATACGGTATATTTTTATAAACGACAGTAAATGGTAGTATACGTTCAATTCCCAGCTCACAAACGCACTCACTCACAAGTGAGCATAAAAATTAAACTTGATTTATGCAAATTTTGAGTTATGCGAATTTAAAATTTATACGATCGTCGAGTCATTCGATATTTGATTTAGCGAGTAATTTCATTTTAAAATTTATTTATATATGCGATTTTTTGTTACATTGGACTCACGAGGTATTTTATTTATGCGGTTCTCGTTTTATGCGTTTTTATACATTGCACTATACAGTATACTCTCATAAACGACTGTAAATGATATTATACATTCAATTTCCCAGCTCACTCAACTCATTCACAAACTCACTCATTCACTCACAAGTGAAGCTAATATGAAAAGTATAAAGATAGAATTTTTAACTTGTGTCAAATTAGTTTTATGTACTTATGATAAAAGTGGAGTATATACAAAGTAGAAAAAAAAGTAAAAATAAGAGGATATGGTGTAAGAAATTCTTCCGAAATCGCCTTGTCGAGAGAGTATGCGAAAATAGTACACTCGTTTTTACTTGTGTCTGCATGCCGACAGAAAGATCGAGAGAAAATCACGTGACAGTGACAATTGGGATGCAATTTGTCTCGGCGTTCGTGTCCATAGCAACGGTCCCTCATTTCCATTTTAAACGCGTGTTTCTTGCCTGATAAAAGAGAGGAAATTCGTGCTTCGTCTGCTGAAAGAAAGCACTTGTAACGAGCGTGAAGAAGAGCCGAGAAGGAATAAAAGCGCCCTCAATTTCATCTCCTTATTCGAGTCTACAATCGTTACTTGTAGAAAGGTCTTTCATTCTCCTGCGGGATTAGGCTCCGGCAACTTTTTCTTATTATATTATTAAATGAGCTTCAGTTTTTTTTTTTACGGTAAAAAAAAAATAATCAACTGAAGGGAACGGTAATTTTTCTTTTATTTGAAAAAAAAAAGTTAGGTCTTGTTTTGAGTCTAAAACGTGTGAAATGAATGGGGAAATCATTAGCAAATTGAATACGAAATGGTGTATTGAAGTTTGGTTGTTTTCCAAAGGCCCGTTCGTCGCCGTGCGTGATTGTTGCTATGGTAACGTTACCACGATACTTCGATGTTTGTGAAGTGGTTTCTAACAATAGTGACAATGTTTGCATAGCATTGGATGATGGGAGTAATGTAACAGAGTTGTATTTTTCTTCGATTTGTTTCTCTGGACTATGTTCTTCATGAACATGTTATGGATCCATGATGAATGGTCAGCCTGTAATGACCATAAATTCATATAAAAAAAGACAATTTCAGATTTATGTGAGAAATAACTCGTGGTATAATTCGCACAAACCTCGCAAATTGATCGAAAATCGCATATATCGAAATTCTGAAAACATTCAGGGTTTAGTCGCTTATGTATTTGCACACAGTAGTAAAAGTCGTAGAGTATTAAATTTTTTTGCAAATAACAAAAGTTTTAGGAGAATTTTTCTCGTTGCATATTAGCGAACTTGAATATAATAAATTCTCAATAATCGAGGAATTTTCGATATTCTGAACGTTTGTTGAAATGCCAACGTTGCTGTCGGGTAACGAACTTTACCATAATGAGTAAAACTGCCCAAGGGTGTATAATCTGCTTGCAATGTAGAATTCTACAACCTGTTTACTTGTTTGTAGGATATATTTTGCCTATGGTTACCACAATTATGTTACCCGATAGGTATCATAATTAAAAATTTTAAAGTGTGGTTTATGCGCAATAACCATTCATGTCAAGAAATGCAGCCTACGGGGCAGTTTAGGATTTTTGAAAAATTGATATTGATAAATTTTAAATTCTGCACTATACTTGAAAAACAATAAGGAAAAAACGAAAAACTCTTACCCCACTGACGAGGCGCACACAACAGGAGTTTGTTTGATTGGTGCACCTTGTCAGTAGGGTAAGGTTTTTTGTTTTCTCCTTATTATTTTTTATTGATATTGATCATAATAAACCCGCAAATGTGGAAAACTAAAGGGATTGCGAAAACATATACAGGGGTGAGACAAAATAATAGAAACACCATTAAAGTTATCACTTGTTATTTTTAATAATGTGGACTTGGCCTTTCTTTAACATTAATAATCATTTGAATACGTTTTAAGAATTTATTCATACAGCTCTTGAAAAGTGTGTACAGGAATTTTGACCTATTATTCTCTGTGGTCTTAAGCTTTTTTTGACACAATGCGCCTTATTATTCTGTCGCTGAGCTTTTTCTTGCGTTTGTTATTACTTTTGTCGAAACTTGTTTTTCCGTGATTCTCGTATGTAGTAATGACTTATGAGACAGTTCCTTTGGAAAAATTGAACACCTGAGCAGTTTTCGTTACCGATGAACCAACAATTCGAGCTCCGACAAGCTGCCCTTTTTGAAAGTTTGAATAAACTTTCATTATTATTTTATAATTTTGATAACACAATTTCTGTGAGAACACAATGTACTACTGTAGTCTGTAACACATTCAAAGAGGTATTTCAATATTTCGAGATTTTGTGTAGTTTTAATCAGTCAAATCAAAACGTCAACATACAAAATCAGCTGGTGTTTCCATTAAACCTTGGCTGGTTCATAACGAAAATCATTCGAAATTTGAAATCACAGTTTCCAGAGAAACTGTTTCTTAAATCATCACTACATACGAGAAAAACAAAAAGATAAGTTCCGACAAAAGTAATAACAAACGCAAGAAGAAGCTCAGCGACAAAATGATAAGGTGCATAATGTCAAAAAAATGTAAGATTACAACGAGGAATGAGTCAAGATTTCTCTACACACTGTCCAAGAGTTGTATGAATCAATTCTTAAAAGTATTCAAACGGTTATTAGTGTTAAAAGAGAGCCAAGTCCATATTATTAAAAATTAAAAGTGATAACTTCAATGGTATTTTCATTATTTTGTCTGTGGGACCCGGATTATGCCTTGTAAAGAAAGGTTTGTTATTATATTCCTGAATCTTGTTTTAAGGCATGATATACTATATGATGCTTCGCGCTGCCGTGCAGCATGCCCCGTGCGGTATTGTTGTGAAGTTGATGTAATGAATCATGTTTAAATAAACTGTGTTTTTGATCTCTGACTGTTGCTCTGTCTGGACGTTTTGGCAAATCCCGCGTAGTGGGTGACGTGTAGCAGGCGGCGGGCCCGCACGGTTCTGTGGTGAGGCCAACGTTCCGCACTCGCAGAGCCATTCCCGTGTGCAAGGTTGACGCCGTCGTGGCTATCCTCTATAGCCACGTCCTTGGGGATAACGTATGACGAGCGGCTGCGCTATCTTGGCGTCGGCTATCAAAACGGTCCTACTTCGAAGCTATCCAGGCCTGCTCACTCACGCATCCAGCCTTGTCGATAGGCAGAGGTGACAGACAGCAGGAAGACAAGACAAATCATGGTCAACCAGGTACTGGGTAGCAAGTATCTTGGTGCGGTAAGTAATGCTATAGTAGTGCTATTCGCATTGTACCAATGTGGCTAACTGCGTCACGGTAGCGGCGGCTTTGACTGTGGTGTCAGTTGTCGAGAAACGAACCTGAAAGGTGGTCGGACCTCTGCTATTAGGTTATAGTCCCCTAGCTAGCTGAAGGCTAAAACCCGGTCACCACACAACTCCTGTGCTAGTACTGTAATCAAATTACTGTAACTAAGTACTGTATCAAAATACTGTAACATCTTCAACCTCCAACTCAATGCACAACTTATGTAGACGATACTGTATTACTTCTTCTTTACTTAAAATATGAATCTCACGTTGTCAGATATTTCACTGAACAAAATATCGAACAGCTAACTGAATGGTACAAGTCAGTTAGTATAATTCTTAATCCCATTAAACAAAATTTAATTGTTTTCAGTAAATGTACACAATATTCAAATAGCATCACCACGGTTAGTTACATATTTGATACGAATCTTACCTTTGCTCTTTTCATTGAAAAGTTAATAAAAAAACTGAAAAAAACAACATGTTTTCATCGAAAAGATTTAGACATACCTTAACAAAATCAGAAAGATGCCAACTTTTCATTAGCAATATTACTCCTTTAATTACCTATGACATTGTACTCTAGGTGTATGCCACTGCTTTTTGAGTAAATAGATTATCAGTTGTTTATAATCAACTCATTAGAACTTTTTTAAATGGTCTCCTTACGTCTCTATTACTACTAAAGCACAAAACTTCAAAATTCTTACACTTAAATAGTTAATTGCTTTTCATTACCTAAAAGAATTGGCACGTATTATTAATAACTAGAGGTTATCCCGTGCAGAAGCACGGACGCTAATTAATAAAACATATTTTCCAATTCAATTGAATATCAATACTTAACATAAGTCAATGACAACAAAAGCTCATAGCGCTCAAAGCTTTTTATAACACTCAAAGCGTTCATCAGCTTTGAGTGTTCGCTTTGCATTAGCGTCCCCTTTGTGATTATGAATTCGTCCAAGCCGACCAAAACATCGAGCAATTTTCTAATTCTTTATGTATCTTTTCAAGATTGATTGATTAAGCTGATTCTGATTCGAGCTTGATATCTGTTCAAGAATACGAATTGCTTCAAAAAGAATACGAATCGCGAATAAAAGCGGCTATTAATCAAAACAAAGAGCGTGTACACACATTATACACACGCATGCGTATAAGCTGTTTTATGCACAGAGCTGGTTAAATATTAAAGGTAATAACTAACACCCCATATTTAAGTATACCTTCTACTTTGACTCACACACGAAGACACGACCAACAACACAATGCACGTTCACATCGCCACAGGATGCAGTATTTCCACATTCCACGTTTCCAGTAAATAGTTTTGTCAATGGAACAAACTTGCATATCATATTCGTAAAAGTTTAGTAAATATGCAAGGTCTTCATCCCTCTGATTTAACAAATTTTAACAAGAAACTTTTTAATCACATTAATTATGGCGATTAACCTTACCTGTTTGCTGATATTTACAACCCTACTCTTTATCTTTCTTGTAAGATTGTATAATATTATCATTGTTTTACATTGATTTTCAGTCAATTCTTATATCGTTTGTAAATCGAACAATTTTGATCCGGTTGAGATCGGGTTAATAAAAAAGTAATTTTAAAGTGCATGATGAACCTCTGATATTCGCGATTGTACTCCCCAGTTCAGCTTATTTTCAATAAGTGTGATGCCACAGGGTGGTCCAAAATTCATTTAACAGTGTCCCATTCCAGACGTAATTAAAATTGCATTGCAATGGATAATGATTTTGGGCCATTTTGTACGGCACAACGCTATGCGAATTTCACAAATCAAGCTGAAAAAACATTGTATTATAAAAACAAAAGAATAACGGGTTTTTTTCATCATAAGATTTTGGCTACAGTTTATTGATCATAGCGTAAGTTTTTCTCATAGAAAAAAGTTTTAATAGAAAACTAGGTTTATTAAACAACAGCCAGCGTTATGAGGGCGCCACATGTCTATGAAATACTAGTTCAGGTTAGCTAAAACAAACAAAAAAGTATCCATTTTATGATTAACGATAAAATCGTTCTTGATGTTTTTAATTAACCTAAACTAGTATCTATACTCATAGATACTATCGTCGCCCTTATACCGCTGGCTCTTTTTTAATTCATAAAAGAGATTACCAATTTTTTGTTTAAACTTTTTTTCTATGAACAATAATTATGACCAGCAGTCCTACATGACTAATAATCTTATGACCATTAGTCCTTGTGACCAATAGTCTTTGTGACCAATAGTCCTTATGACCAATAGCTTTATGAGCAATAGTTCTATGACTAATGATCCTAGATTCTAAACAAGTAGGTGGCTCGTACTATAGAAAAGAAAGGTATTATGTTTTTTTAACAATAATTATCTAAATCTGTGTATTTATCTCTCTAGTGCTTTTTGTGTACACTCATGTTGTTTTGGTAAATCACTTCGTGATTGAAGCATTTTCAAGCAAGGAAAAGCGTTGTTTCCCGGTTGGGCTTTTCTGCTATACATAAGTGCACTGCGTAAAGACAACAATCGGAGAGAGCTTTCCCGTAATTCTTATTGGTTGAGTTACGATTGCTGAATCGTTATTTCTAACTAAAAACTCTTTATAATGTAAACTGAATTTTGTTATCAATGTTAAAAATAATTATTGTCACAATTTGTTTTAGCTAAATTTAACGATTTGTTAGTTTCAGTATTTGACTCGAAACAACTATAACTTTAACTATAACTTCCACATGTGACAAATACTGTGAAAAATTTGTAAATTTTAAAAATGAAGTCAGACAAACAGTTGGAATCGATGGAATTTTATTGAATAAGTTTGACGTGAAAAATGGGCTTTATTCTAATCTGGATACCAAGTTTTGTTAAACTGGTTTAACCGTATTCGATTCATGCCCACACAAACAGACAGATCGACGGACATGAACTTGATTTTACGTATGTATATAGATGTAAGCACGCCACTGTATATTGATCACTTACTCATTAGTATTTAACCTATGTTTTCTGACAGCAAAAAATAAATCAATTTTCAAAAATGATGAATTGAAAAATTATACAAAACCACGAATTTCAAAATTACACTTGCATGTTTGGGAAAAGATATATGAAAAGTTGAGAGAAAAAAACACCGTCCTCTATGCAAAATTGAATCATTGAAGTAATTAAAAATCCTCGTTTTTCTTTTTAAAAAAATCTGTGGCATGGTTATTAAATTTATCGCAGAAGCACGCGTTTACAGGTTGTGTGCGTTTGACAACAGAGCGATTAATCTTTTTCCCACTAAAATCTGTTGGGCGAGGGAAAATGTTTGATTCGCTCTCAAAAGTCGGTTCGATAACGTTGCATTTCTGTTCATTTCGCATTGTTCATTATTAGAGAGGGTAATATATGTTAAGAGTCGGGTCTGCTTTTGATGTTTCCTTGATTAACGCTAACTGGATTTTCATCTGATAATTGCCTGCAGCTTGTGAATTGGCGAGCTTTAGCCTTGTTTGCCATTCGGCAGACAGTTGGGGAAGAGTTAAAAACAGCAACTTGTTCTTGACTCGTATCATTAAGTTATTGGAATTACAAAAGGTTGAACGTTGGCGTGTGTGTTAGAAACAAATTGACCATTAGGTTCCGAGCAAAATCAGTAATGAATCTGGTTTTTTCACACACAAAGAATCTATACATGTTTGGAACTATTAGGTTACTGTAACGGGAATTGAAAGATTTTTGTGTTATTATTACAATCAAAGAGTTTGAAATACGTGTTCAAATTTGTACACGTTGAGAAAATTGTGTTAAAAAGAACGATTTTGAACAGCATAATTGAAGACATTGGTGCGAAAAAGTGTTAAGTTACATTTGGTCAATTTCGAGAAAAACTTCGTTATAGTTCTGTAGTTTGTTTAGTTCTGTTTTTATTCGCTTTATACTAGCTTCCCTTGTGCGTGACTTTGTGAGTTAACTGAGAACTAAACGTATACATGTTATCACGTGATATTTGTTTGCTAGGAAATTATCAAAAACGAACCTGGCACCAAAATGCATTGGATGTTAAAACAAAATAATACTGTATGTTATCATTACAGGTTAATGAGATTATGTAATCTTTTTTGTTAACGGTCAAGTTTGAATTAACAACATCGTATTGAATTTTGGCTTTAATTTCAAAACGCTGCCTTGAACCACACGCATTTTTTGGACGACTTGTTGTAACGTTATCTATCGGGAGCGTTTTAAACAAATAAAATACCAAGGTAACAAATTACAAATGTAACACCGAGTTTTAAAATTTCCTTAATTAACTTGCAACATTTAACGCTCCTTTGAGTTATCGTTTCAGAGTTCCACTGTAGTAAAACCAGCCGATGAACGTGTATTTTCCATAGTAATACAAATTAATGTCATATGTTTTTGATTACATAATTAGTTACTCTTACTTTTACTCTTATTTTTAAAAAATAAATACACAGGGAGGACCGAAATAATCGTCACCAATTTTCAAAGAGCAATTTTTTATGAACCGCTTAAGCTAGACGAAAACTAATTAAATGAAAGTTCAATTCGATATATTTGCATATTCTGTGTTATGGCTTTCATACTTTGCACGAAAGAAAAACTCTAAAAAATGTTGTGAAATTATTATTTTGCTGGTACTTGTGCGTCTTTTTTGTTTTAAGTGAATTTTCACAATGCATGATTGTAATAACACATTTGTACAGATTTGACCTAGAAATCGGCATCAAAAAAGCCGGATGACATTCGGGGTACTTTTTCCGCCAGGCTATTGCGACTAAACTATGGAAATCATAACATATAATTATATTTCATTGGAAAAATATCGAATTGAGCTTTCGTTTAATAGTTTTAGTTTTTTGTCTGGCCTAGCGGTTCATTAAAAATCGGTCGTTGAACATCAGTTTTCATCCTGTACTGAAAATTGCATGTATCAAAATTGCTACTAATTGGAAAAACTATAGTAGGCAATTTTAGTGTAAAAACTAACATTTGCGCAACTAACACGTGCACATGTGCGATACTTGTATTCATTGTACAAAGAAAAACAGGAGTGCTAGTCAGCTGTAAACAACCACACATCATCACTTTATAGCGAAATTTCCTCTTCTATTCGAGCATCTGGGATACTTGCCATAACAAAATCGTATATACAGAATTCGCATAAATCGATCGCTTCCTGTAGTTAGTTAGCAAGCCTACTTTTTTTGAGTGAAAATTTCACAATCGTAAACGTGTTCTGGCCAATGAGTTACGAGTCAGCTTACACAACCAGTAAAGTGCCAAAACAGCCATGAAAAAAATGCTCTATAAATTTGTTGTTACGCTATTCAACATGCATTCTGCACGTGGGCGTAAGACGAAGAAAAATTTTCTTTTTTCTAGTCATGGGATACGAACGGGCAAGTTCATCGATGTCTTCGACTACTTTATGACTCCACTGTCACAAATCTGCTTCTTTCCCCTTTCGCGTCTTTCATCATCATCTTGGCACTTTTCTCGACGCGTCTTCTTCCTCTTTTATCTCCTATAGAGCAAAAATAAATTTTTTTTCTTCCTTTACTTTCGTGTCGCTTGTGTCGATTGACGTCGTTCTCCTTCCACGCACTCTTTTTTTGTCGTCATCATCTCTCTTTCGGGGTGATGCTAAGGCTGAAATCGAGTCTTGTCGCTGAGAAATGCCAACTCGTTTATATATATCTATATGTGTGTAA
>JAQIWH010004178.1:0-17670 GCA_034695005.1 Cryptops parisi | reverse complement strand
AGTTAACTTAACTTCAGTTACATGCTTAACAAATTAACGAAAAAACGATTAACGAAGTTAACTTTTTGGTTAACGGAGGAACGGTTAACGAAGTTAACTTTTCCATTAACTGTGCCCAGCTCTGTATATATATATATATTTATATATTTATTTATTTATTTTTACTTATTTTGGGCGACCGTATTTTTTTTTAATTGGATACTGATGGGATGGAGCGTTGTTTTTGTTCGTTTGGAAGAGATTAATAAGCGTCGCAAAATGAGTCGTGTTTGTCGAAAACCATCTGTCAGGCAGCAGACGATCAAGCCTTCATCATCATAAAAAAAAGATGACATGATTGGCTAATAAGGGTGATGAAATTAGAGCACTAACGACTCAATACGATGTGAGGGAAAATGGCTCATTGATGGCGTTTCGATTCATTGGCGTGGGCGGATAAATTAAATAAAAGTCGTCCCGGGTCCAATTGAGTATTGCCAAAGAGCGCCGACTTCATTTCACCCACGCGCTAACTCATGAGTGATTCAATTACCCAGCCTATTCCATATCGCCCACGAATGGCACGTGCTCGTTCGAACGACGATCTCTCGATCGACGAAGATCAGTTTCGAAAAAATTAAAAACAAGTTAGTACTGTACGTCTATAACTTATTTTGAAGAGCGCGATAATGCGGCGATAACATCGGTGTCGGTGACGTCATCGTTGGCTTCTCCTTCGAACACCAGTTGCTAGCGAAAAGCGCGCTTCGGGGGGTTTCTGCCAGTGTGTGTCATGTACGGTACTTGTACGTTGCCTATCTATCTATCCAATTTGAAAGGTTGTTTTTAGTGGAGTGCCACGATTGGAAGTGGTGTTTGGCTTAAAGATTCAAAACGGTGATTCATGGCGGAAAAAAAATGAATGGAGTGGCAGCGGCGAAAATGTAGAATAACGTGGGATCGTTTTCCGTGCGGATGACGTCATCGGCACCCCTGGGAACGATGGAGCGATAGAGAATGGCGTCATCTGCAGTTGGTTGCCTTTTATTTCGAGTGACAGCTTGTTCTATTTGTCGTACGAGATACCGATCATGAGTGGGAACACTCCTTGTTATGCTGGTGGCCATTTTTTTTTTTGTATTGTGGGAAGCAACAGTTGTTTATTGTTGAACACGCCTCTTTATTGGAAGAGAAGGCGAGGTGCAAAAGATAGTAATTAAACTGTTGTTGCGCTGAATTAGTCAATTGAAAGCTTGGCATTCACACCAGTCAAGTGCAGCATTGCTTATAATTACCATATAGTTTGTCATAGCTCGGTTTCAGCTTTGTGAAAATGGGCATATTTTTTTTTAATGTTTTGTAAACGTGTTTTATTTTTATGCAACATTACACGTAATTAATTTGAAAGTCGATATGAGCGATCGTGTTTAGCTGAGACATGGTTAAGATTCGTTCGAACGAGGTCGTTATTAATAGATAAATCTTGGCGACGCGTTCTACTCGCAAGATGCTGCGAGACGAAGTTTAGGATTGGTATTTTGTTGACTAATAACTCGCTCTTTACATCGACTCAAGAGATGCACGGAATAAACAAAAAACGAAAAGAAACAGAACAACAATAGGTGAACGTGTTTGATCTCACTCTCTCTCTCTCTATCCATTGCCCCAGTCGTCAGCAGCCAATGAGCCCGAGGCCCTGGACACAATTTATCGACAGTATGGCGAGCCGTTTGCGTCATTGGTTGCTCAGCAACCAACTGCCGATTCTTTTACTACAGTAGTACGTACTCTTCCACTTGGCGATGAGCAACTGTTGCCAGCCCATCGAACGAGTCGATCGTCTCGTCCACCTTAGGCAAAGTGAGTCGTGCCAAGGCGATATTATATATAAGGGTTTTCAATTTCATAGAGTATTTCTTCGATAGTGTCTTGTTATAAGACGATCACTAAAAACTTTTTTGGCTATGGATTGCTGTTTAACTAACTCTCCACAAGCTGCTCAGCGACGAAAACTCGTCGATTGGAATCCTTCGTCTGGTTTATAGCAAGAAAAATTAGGCCATGACTAACCTACTACAGTATAACAAAGTAACGCTCTTTCGAATACTTGAACATAGCGTTAATTGCAATAGTACAATTTAAGGCATTTTTGTTTTGCTTTGGTTATTTGCAATTTCTATCGTTAGATTAGATTATCCCGTAGGGACACGCACCGATTAAAAGTACGAAGGACATAATACAAATGTCACGTCAGTCAACAATGAAAAAGCACTAAATACACACAAATGACCAAGTGGATTACGATGAACAGGGGGATAAGGCATTAAAATTCTGTGATCCCTTCGGATCGGAAAATAAAGATAATAATAATAATAATAATAATAATAATAATAATAATAAAAAGCAGGGTTACCTCGGTGAAACGGGTTCTCTATTTATGGTGGGTGGTCTAATTGGAAACGAGGACGTTTTTTTTTCTGAATTCTGAACAGAGCTAAGCCAATAGTACTGTAGTTGGACATACAGTACACTAACTACACTGCCTATAATAGAAATTGAGAAAGCCGATTTTGAATGCGAAAGTACCGTAAATCACATAGAAGAAGGGAACGTGATTGTTGGTCATCAATTCACTCTTCAAATTGAAAAAACGAGTCGAGAATTGTTGAGTACTGTACCCATAACTAAGGGTGGTTTGAATTTCTCTTTCTTGTTTTTCTTGGTTTTTGTAAAGTAGATGACCGTTCTTGGGGGTGGTTTGATTTCTTTCCAACGGTGGTTGTCGTTTGCGGGGATCTTTTTATTCCGCAACTACAAGTTCCGATTATCAAATCCGCATTTGACCATCTGAAAAATGGCTATTGGCATTTTTTCAAAAAAAAAATAATCAAGACTTTTCAGGGCTAACTATGTACTCGGTACAAAATACGACGAATAGGTGGGTTTTCTTTTTATTTTTGGCGTCGATGGGAGCAAAAAGTAGTGGTGGTTCGTCCCGCGGCGGGGTGATTGGTAGGTAAGGTGGATATGGGGATGGTTGCTGTGGTGATCGTTTGGCTGGTGCCTCCGCCGCCGCTGCCTCCTCCCCCGCCTTCCGTTCGCGCAGCAGCAGCAGCTCGTGGAGCATGGCGGCCGAGGGCAGGCAGCACGCATCGTCGCTGCTGCTACCACCACCATCACCATTGCACCGACGCGCCTCTCCAGCTGCTGGTGGGTCTCGCCGTCCTCGCGGTTGTTCGTCAACGCCTCTTCGTCGACCATGTTGTTGGGTGTGGACATTTCTTCCCCGGGTCGCCAGTCGAGCATCGTGCAGCCCCACGGGTCGTCGACGACGACGACGATGATGACGAGGTGCGGACGACGGCGGTGGCTACTTCTTCATCTTCCGCAACGACAGCGGTGAGCCCACCCACCCGCTAAGACGCACTCCCGCGCGTGCATTTGTGTTCGCAACAACAAACGCTGCTGCTGCTACTGTCACGAGACAAACGACGACGGCGACAACCACCCTGTTTATGCAAAAAACGATGATCGTGCATTGCTGCCTCTTTGGCTGTGGTCATAGTTGCTGCAGTTGCATTCGACGCTGTCTTCACTTTTTGTTTTTCCACCCCCTTTTCTTCTTGTTCCTCCTCTACTTCGTCGTCGTCGAGAACAACAACAACGCTTGTTCTTGAGAAAACTTTGAACCATCGATCCTACGGCGTTGTGTGTTGGCGGGGGAAAACGAGTAACTTGTGGGGGAGTTGGATTTTTCCATCGGCTGCCACAACTACTACTACTAGTGCCACAACGTGCATCGTATTATCGATTCTTATTCGATATATATCGTCAACCCCCCCTGGACGCCTTTTGCCTCTTTTTCCAAGTGCCGATAGGTGATCGATCGAAGAGCCCCTCGCGAACGGGGCACCTTAAACTCACTATGGGATAGTGGGATGAGGACGCGACTCTATCGCACGTGATTCGTCCATCGTTCGAACGGACACTCGAGGGGGGGAGGGGATAGTGTTGGCTGAAGTAGTCTTTTTTTTTTGTTTTTTTTTGTTTTTACCAAACAAACGCAATGGTTAGCGTCAATAGTGACAAAGTCAGTTTCACCGTTGGAAAAGAATGAAAGAAAAATGGTGATGATTGTTCCCAACAGGTGCATCGTACAAAATTGGGTCCTTTCTCGGAATAACTTAGTGATCCTTGTCAACTCAACCTCGTTCGTAAGTTGACATCTTTTATAAGTTGAGATTGACCATAACGTGAATGTCCGAACTTCGTATGAAGCCAAAAAAAATAAATAATAATAATAATAATTTCACAATTTTTAAAATGAAATAATTGTTAATTACGATTCACGACAACTAGAAAGAGTTGTTGTTGTTGTTGTTATTTTACATTTGCTAAAGAGTACCTGCGATTGACATCAATCAACAAAGAAGACCGAAAACGTGTCAGTCTTTTATCAATGACAGAACGACCATCCCTCCACAGATTGCCTATGAAAATCACTGAACGACAAAACTTGTTCCTATCGAGGAAGTATTTTTTTAAATACAAAATAATATTATCAGCGCGTGACTCGTTGTCAAAGCTACCGAGTGACAAACCCTTCCAGAGACGGTCTTAGATCTCGTGTGGTCATTGCTACATCGTTCCTACCGAAGAAGCAGCTTTTTATATGTTTATAGCCGTTTTCAAAGTGAATTTTAATCCAAACTGGGGATAAAAAAGTAGTTTTTGAACGAGAACGGAATCGGAGGGATAGTGTACTTTTGAAATTGCAAAGCCCTTTGTCGACGAAATGGTTGCTGCTTAACGAGCAGCTATTTGGGTTTTTTCAAAACCAGTTGGCATTGTGGAAAATCCGTACTATCGGTCCATTCGATTTCCAAAGTGCAGCGTTTCGGAGATAATCAACACGAACTGACTGACTGATGATGATGATGATAATGATGATGATACGGAAGTTCGTCGACGTGTTTTTTCTAATCGACTGTGTGGAATAAATAGTCGCTCTTCCCTGTTTTCATTCACGACGAGCTGCTATTTTTGCGTAGAAAAGTGGATGCCGACGTCCAAGCTAATATCTATTTATAATAAGTAGGTGGTGACCAAAGAAAGTGATCTCGGCGAGATTTTTGCTACTACCACCACCCTTAGTGCTACTACTACCGGTCCTACCAACGTTGTCTGCTTGGGGAATCGAAACTGTCCTTCTGAGACCTTTGCCCGTGCCTTGAACAAGGAGGAAGTGGTTGTTCCACCGTGGTGTGCCAGTTGGGCGACAAGAGCGGCGGCGGCAGCATGGCTTCCGTGGCGGCGTGGCTGCCGTTCGCGAGGGCAGCGGCTATCGGGTGGGTGCCGATCGCCAACAACCCCTTGCCGGCGCCCCCGATCCCGAAGGACCGAGCCCGACGCGACGACGAGAAACTGTTCATCAATGTGAGCGGACGGCGGTTCGAGACGTGGCGGAACACGTT
Source organism: Cryptops parisi (assembly GCA_034695005.1). Classification (NCBI taxonomy): domain Eukaryota; kingdom Metazoa; phylum Arthropoda; class Chilopoda; order Scolopendromorpha; family Cryptopidae; genus Cryptops; species Cryptops parisi. Next base: position 12,217 of record JAQIWH010004178.1, on the reverse strand, counting down.
GGAGAAGTACCCAGACACGCTGCTGGGTTCGAACGAGAAGGACTTTTTCTACGACGAAGAATGCAAGGAATATTTTTTCGACCGCGATCCCGACCTGTTCCGCCACATCCTCAACTTTTACCGCACGGGCAAACTGCACTTCCCCAAGCACGAGTGCCTCATGTCGTACGACGAGGAGCTGGCCTTTTTCGGCATCGCGCCCGACGTGATCGGCGACTGCTGCTACGAGGACTACCGCGACCGAAAGCGGGAAAACGCCGAGCGCCTCCTCGAGGACCGAATGTCCGACAACGGGGACGACAAGGTGGCTTTCGTCGGCACCATCCGCGAACGCATGTGGCGGGCGTTCGAGAACCCTCACAACGGGACGTCGGCCCTGGTGTTCTACTACGTCACCGGCTTTTTCATCGCCGTCTCCGTCATGGCCAACGTGGTGGAAACGGTGCCCTGCGGCATCATGACCAACATGGCCCGTCAACTGTCGTGCGGCGAACGCTACAAGATCATCTTCTTCTGCCTCGACACGGCGTGCGTCATGATCTTCACCGCCGAGTATCTGCTCAGGCTGTTCGCCGCGCCCGACCGCTGCAAGTTCATGCGGTCCGTCATGAGCATCATCGACGTGGTCGCCATCATGCCCTACTACATCGGGCTCGGCATCACCGACAACGACGACGTGAGCGGCGCCTTCGTCACCCTGCGGGTTTTCCGCGTTTTTCGCATCTTCAAGTTCTCCCGCCACTCCCAGGGATTGCGCATTCTGGGCTACACGCTCAAGAGCTGCGCTTCCGAACTGGGCTTCCTGGTCTTCTCCCTGGCCATGGCCATCATCATCTTCGCCACCGTCATTTTCTACGCCGAGAAAAACGTTCCCGGAACCGAATTCACCTCCATTCCGGCCGCCTTCTGGTATACCATCGTCACCATGACAACCTTAGGGTGAGCCTGTCCTTATCTTCACTTTCTAACCACTCTCTTTCTAGAGGTTCCTACCTAGACCGCCATGCTCTTCCGCTTTCCGTAGCGCAGAGAATTGAAGTCGCCATCAATTGTACGATGCCCGGTACCTATCAGTTCTCTGCTCTACAGGCCACGGAACAAGCATCCTAGTGCGTGACTCGACTGTTTTCGTTTGAAGGACACTGAATAAGAATTGTCCCTCGCAGCGTTTAGTAAAAAAATGATGACTTTTGTCAATTAATTGCTCGTCAAGTTTGAATAACTGTCTTTCAAGTCGGCTGGTACAGGTACAGGAGGACTTTGAAATCCTCTCCGAGAACAGCATTCTTTCTTTGATAAAGGTCACTGCAGCTTTCTCAAGAGTTGCAAATTGCATTGAGGCTTTTAGCCAACCGTAAAGCTATCGTTATTTTTTCTTTTGTTGTTTTTTTAACCTAAACTAATTATTACTTCATCGGTAGGCTACGGTATTCAGCTAGAAAGTCTGTGGAATTTTTTTTCAAAAACAAACACAAACTCTTATGTTTGGAAGAGAGCTCCAAATAACTGAATTGAAAATACGTTAGTTCTAAATTGTATTATAGAGTTTTTGACAAGAAAATAACACGAAGAATGGACCAGTCATAAAGATAACCAAGTGATAACTTTGGCAAACAGTTGACATATTATTTATTTATTTTATTCAAGTGCGTCCCATGGAGGGAGACAAAATACGTACATAAAATCAATTTGTTAGTCAAAGGTGAAAGCTATTATTTATTTATTTATTTATTTATTTATTTTATATCTTATTTTTATTTTATTTTATTTATTAGCTATAAATACAATTTCAATATCCTAAGTTTTCGTTCTTCGAAAATGTGCAAAATCCAAGAAAGTATTTCGGATTTTCGATACAACATTTAACTAAGCTTTCCAAATGTTTCAATTTGAGGGAAAGATTTTAAACGACTTTTGCTCTCTATGGATTTTGAAAGAACATCCTCTTTGATACGTACGATTGTCGCATTCCACAGAGACAATTAATCGCTCGTCATAGCTACTCGTATTACGTCCGTTAGGAGAGTCGTCTCGTTACAATGTCGTTCGAGAACAGCATGGTGATGGTGGAGAAGGTCCAAAATTGGCGATGTCGCGAAAAGTCATTTAATCATCGAATCGGAAACGAATGAATTTGATCCTCGATCAGAGGTCGTCGCTCGATTTGAGTCTGGGACATTTTCCAATTGCTTAATTGGAAAAAGGGGGCGGTGGCGACGGCGCCAAAGCCAAGTGACCAACAACCGGGGTTGAATGAGTTATTTAGTTTGAGGGCCAACGTAGGCGTAATATCTAGTGCAGTCGGTGTGCGCAATTAAAGTTAATTGCGGGTGTGTGTGGCCGCTTTAAATCGCTCGCAGGTGGCGTTGTTGAGTCACGTGATGAAGTCGGTTTAGGTCTCTGGTGATAGCGGTGGTGCACTATACCGTTGACGTTCGTTTGTTCTCCGGAAGGATACCAAAATGGGCTTCTGCAGTTAGCGAAGAAGAGATTTTTCTCTTTTCGTACGCCATTTATTGTTTCTTTTTATTTTTGGTTTCCTATTGGCTTAGTGGCTCGTAAAAGTGTTGAATCTATCCTCCTTTTTCACGTGTAACAAGCGTTGAGGCTGGCGACCATCGCGTGCCATTTTTCCTTCCGTTTTGGCGTGAAATGTAAATGACGCTTGAAATCTTTCCATCTCGTGTTGAAGATGCTAATAAAACACGCTATTGGCTTGGCCGTTTTAAAGATGGAGGGTGACCTCGAATCGGATCAATCGACACGACCTTTTGTCAGAGTTCTCTTACTTAGAATTCCAAAGAAGAAAGCTTTGGAACGGCTTTTCGCCAACATCAGTATGGAGATGGGTAAGACTCCCTTTTAACCTCGCAAGATGGCCGGAAGTGGTCATTGGGTCCATTTGGAAGAGAAAAAAAACAGGAATGAAATGCTTTTAGCATTTGGTTCCCAAGCAAAAGCCAAAACTGCTGAAATGCTGGGAACGCTCATTAAAAGAATAAGATGAGGGTTCGGGGTGGTGATTGAAAAAAAATATGGACGATGATCTTTCCGGTGACCTAATTAGAGCACGAGTTGATGAGCTTCCTCGTGCTCGATTAAATGAAGGAAGGAGGCAAAAACTAGAATAGTAATAAGTAGGAAGAGGAAGAAGATGGCGGCGAAAATGGGTTCCATAGTGTTGCCTATTAGGTTGTTTTCTGAAGGAAGTCGCCCTTTTACCAACTATTTTAGAAATAACAGCTTTTGTTGCAATGGTAATGACTAAACGTGTTGCAGTTGATCACGTGCAACGTGAGATAACTCAACCGTCGTGCAAAAATGTACGATCTCCATCTCACGAGTCCGTCACTCGTCGGTTCTATTGTTTATTGTTCAATTTCACGTCCACTGGAGACAAAATACAAATTTGAAAACAAGAGCTAGTAACGGCAAGAGGTATTTACAGTGAAATAAATTATATGATTTGAAGTCGTTTACTTTTCCCATTAACAGGGAATTTCCGATTTATGCGATTTGGCTGTAATTCGACGAGAGAAATTCTTTCAGAATTTTATTATTCCGCCATTCTGTGCGCGTGCGGTGGGTTGGGTCGCGCGCGAGTGACTTGTTTCTTTCACGATGGTTTCTTTCACGATGTGGACGTACATTCTCGTACAATGCTAATGACAAAAATATAATCATTACCACAATTATTTCGGGGGAAACGTGGCTCGGAGAGGATGATGTTTCGTTCTCACGTTTGTTTACGGTCTGGATTGTGAGTTTCCGTTTTATGTCGAGATTATCTTTTGATTGGTCCTCTTATTATCTAATCTAGTGAACGGAATAATTGATAAAAAATGACCGTTGTTGTTGTTGTTGTTTGGTGTGATGTTCGTGCGTTTGGTTTCATCGTTTTTGGTTGTTGATGAGCTTAACTTTGCATTATGGATGGGGAGGTGGGGCACCAATTGGAAAAAGTCGACCGGTTCGAGTCACGTGATGGCGTTGGTTTACGAGTGGGTGAAAAATTGGTCGAGGTACCGCTGATGAATAATTCAAAGATCGTGCGCCCAGCCAAGTGGATAAATTATTTTTCGAGGAAAAAATCTCGTAAACGGAGATATGCGAAAGAACTCGACTATAAAAACATACTTTGTACGTGTTAAATTCATCGAAAACAGGTGCACGTGGTAGGGCTACACCCTTATTGGGAGTGGAGATACATCTATTTGTTTTTTTGTTTTCACTCCACTTTTTTTTCTTGTCGTACGACGCGACGGTGATGTATGGCCATTTTTATAGGGCTCGATTCCATTAGGAAATTGGAGAAAGATTCAAATGGAAGAGAGCGAGACGCGTAAAATAAGAGTCAAGTAATTTAGAGCCAACTTTTAATTACAACGTGCGTGTTCATTACTCTTTAGTCTACTACCAGTGTTTCCAGGGGCGCGTTGCTAGGCCAACGTGGCAGCCATGAATTTGGTTGCTCCGACCCGCGTTTTTAAAACAATAGAAAAGAAGAAACTTTTCAAAATACGAGCTTGAGATTTCTAATCAATGCGCTGGATGGAGGATGAGAAACAACGTTTTTCAAAAGTAACGCATGCCGCGTTGTCGTGACGTCGTTACCGCCGCGATCATCGTCTCTCCGCTTTTTACAACGATAGAGCCATAGTTTAAAGAGAGAGAAAACCACTACGACTTTTAAACTATGCGCTCGAGGAGGCGAAGTGATTCGTTTCATGTAGGTCGTCGTTAAAGACGACGTCGCGGAAGCGTTTGTCTGTGTCGATTGACACCACGCGCGGGATAACTAACGACTTATCTATCTTCGGGAAAAGCTAGCGCTTTGTGTTTGGCTTTTTCCAAATTCCGGACGTGGACAAAGGGAACCGATTAACCGAACGGCTCGGTTAAACTGCGGCCGGAAGTGCGTGACCGTTAACGTCCGGCAGCACACGCCATCCGCGTTTCCGGTTTCTATTGCACGAACACCGTCGGTTTCGTTGCGTTTTCGAACGCTCACTTTTCGATAGGAAATGGCGCTTGTTTTCGACTCGAACGATGACCCTCTTCACACCCCCTATCCATCATTTTTACACTTCAACCCACCTGTTGCTCTTTTTGAGAGTTGAATAAATACCGGAAAAGGAAACATTAATTTCATTAATGACGCGTTAATACATTTATGGGTGTAACCATTTCAGATTAAACATGGTTATTTTCCCACAAAGATCGGTTCATATTCGGAAAAGTATTTACACCTGTCGGAATGTTGAGAATACCGATGCGCCAAAAAGTTGCTTGGTTGGCGAGTTATAAACCGCAGTTTGGTGCTTGCCGATCTGGTATGATACCAATGACTCGACATCTTACTCTAAAGTGGATTAAAAATAAAACCATTTGAGCACACTTGCAGCGTTGCCTCTGTGTATTGCAGTGTAGTGTCTGTGTCCTACACGGCGATGCATTGAGACAACGCTGAAAATGTTAAATGGCCTATCGTTTCTATATCAATTTTGCTTGGAATAAATGAAACAACACTGAATGAACAATGCGCTACAACTTTGTACACATGACTTGAGACTTAAAACTCCGCCGTGACCTTGAATTTTATTTCAAGGTCAATGGAAATGCCACTATTGTGAATAGCTCTATCAGGGTGCTGTTGTATCCCCAACTCGATAGTTCATAAGTTGCATACACAACACTTCATTTCTGCTTCCCTTGGAAAACGCTATCCCTACAATTCCTTTGTCAAATTCCATACCGTCTTAGAAAGCTTATATTAAATAGCCCATGTCTCGCTACTCGAAAAATTTACGAAATAGAATAGATAAACCTTTGTTCATGTATATTACTTTTACTTAGTTTGTATTTGCTGTTTTGCAGTTGTTGTATTTATTTATTTATTTATTTATTTATTTATTTATCCTTTTTATTTTGTATGTTTGTGTTGTCAATATGGTCCTGGGTGGCAGAATAAAACTATTGTATGTTGTTTAGTTTAGTGTTTGTTTTTTCTTTTTGTACCCTTTACTCATTTGAGTGTTAAATAAATTCAATTCAATAAAGACGGTCGATTAGTTTGTGCGCCCAAATAAGGCTTCTAAACCGCTGGACCAATTGGAACCGAATTTGACAGGGTTACTCTCCTATGTCCTGGGGTGTCTATGTTTAGGTTTGCAAAGCACGGGCCAGTATATTATAATAGCCTTTCGAGCGAAAGCGTACTGTAAACACATGCTTTTCTATTTCAAACTGCAGGGGTGCATTCCGTGCGTCCCCGGAACGTCGATGTTAACCATATCAAAAAATGCCTTGTCCGTTGGTGGTAAAGATTAGCGTTTCATTATCGCAGTCTTATGGTGGGCTAATTAGGAATAATTAAATTTAATTGCGAGCCTTTATCTTCTTTTTATTTCGAGTACGCATTTTTTGAGTTATCGCTTTTTTAAAAATGATAATTAATTACTATGGTGAAATCTACTCCACCAACATGGCAGTTAAAGATAAATTTATGAGAGAGAGATTTATGCCATTTTTGATCTCGGAATTGATAGGAATTCCAATCGAACGTAAAATGCAAAAATTGAGTTTCTGTTTCAGCTTGATAATGATGTTGCATCATTATCATCATCGTTGCTTAGAATGTCGACTAAAGGAATTGCTGAAACTGCTTTTGGTTTTTTTTTTCCTTTATTACCTGGACGTCTTTAATGGTGTCAAGAATCCACTTTTCGAAAGTGGCGTTAGCGATACGTTGCTCGATAACGCAACGATGTCAACACTATCGATTAATCGCGACCTCGATTTTTTCCTTCAAGACTTTCATTTCCCTTTTCTATTGACGTCATTGACTCGCTTTCTCGAGGCCCCTTTTCCTTTTTTTTGAAGCCGCCATGTTGGCTTCTGTTTCTCGTTTCGACGCTTCCGGTTACCACCCGCGCGGTGAGGAGGTTTGTCGATGGACAGACAGATGCACAGACCAACGTGCCCTTTTGAATCGTGCTTATTTTGGGATCGGGTGGGTTTAACTCGCAATAGCTTTATTTTTCTATCCCCAAAAAAAGTGCAATGACGTGAATTTTTGTTTGGCAAGGGATAATAAAAGCGGGAATGGATTTTTCTTAGTGGAACCGACCAGCTGGGGAAAGAGGACTTTGCTTTAATCTTGAGACGATTCCGGATGCCAAGATAATAAAGCAAACTAGGTCTGCTTTTTCTATTTTTTGAGGTTGGAGTCTTCCTGTTACGAGAGGTTTTGGCATCGCACGCGATTGTTTTCGAATGGCCTCTTAAAGGATCGAGTGACGAGTGGTCAGAAATTTGCTGGGAGAGGTTGAAACTTTTTGGACACGACCCAAAGAAAAGAGCGAGAAAAAAATGGATGAGAAACAAATTCACTTTTAGCCTCAGGTCCGAAAAACGACCGTCGTTGATTTTCAAAATAAATTCTAAGGAGGAAAAAAAAAAGGACGAGGTTAGCAACAGGTGGCACTTGGAAATCACTAAAGCAGTTTTCTGCTATTTTTTAAAAAGTGAAATATTGGATTTTGTCATTTAAAAAGGGCCAGTATAATGACTCGCCTGCTTTAATTAAGCGCGAATTGTGATAAACGGCAGACCAAATGGCGGCATTTTGGACCTAGACGTTGCCAGCTACCGCTACCACTCGTTTCCTGGTTGTTTTTCTAACGATCGTTCGATTCACTCCCCACGGAGTGGACCATGAGTGCTTGTTATTCCATTGTGTTTTTATGATTTTCCCAGAGATATCTGCAAAAATCGATATTCGTTCTTTTTTCGCAAGATTAAAGAAGACAACCGCCGCCGGTGTGTATTTACAATATTCAAATATTGTTTTTGTCATTTATTACCTTTTGTCATTTTTTCGGAAAGATCAAAAGTCATTTTGGTTTGTCGTTGGTGATGACATTAGTTTGGTTTTTTGGTGACACTCTAAAAGGACATGTATCGTTGGAAGTGGAACGTGACATTTAGGGAACGGTTTCACCTTTGTCGTGTGTCGTAAGGTTTGACATTTGGACCAGGCGCCTTTAACGAAAGGTCACTTAACATTTGAGACGTTATGGGAAGTGAAAAAGGTCCACTCGGATGACAACATTTTCGCCAATAAGACGTGAGATATAGACGATTATTATATGGGATGATTTCAAACCAGCACTACTACATAATGAGATGTTCAAAGAATTTGATCACCATATTTTATTAGTTTAGCCTTTCTTTTGTACATATATTGGTTATTTCACCTGCAATAAACAACACTATGTATGCGTACAGTACAGTGTGTATAATTTCATATACCGGGTGGGCCGTCACCAATTTTCAAATAACCATTTCTCATGAACCGTTTATGCTAAGCAAACCTTAAACTACAGCATGGAAGCTCAATTCAATATCTTTTTAATGATATACAATTCTATGTTATGGCTTGCATAGTTTGGTCGCAATGAAAAAGGTTCCCTAAAAAAAGTTGTAAAATTGAGTGCTTGGTCGTGTTTTTGTCCTAAGTGATCTTTCACGATGCGTGATTGCATAAGTGCGTCTGTAATTCTGCATCAGTAAAGGCGGAAGATATTTATTTGTATCCTACTGAACCACCCTCCACTTAACAGCACTCTTCCACTGAACTTTCTTTGTATGTACTTGTAAAGTCCTTTTACAACTTGTACTATTTTTTCGCGCGGTCATATCGAAGCCATAGCATAAAGTTATATATCATTGGAAAAGTATTGAATTATGCTTTAATTTAATAGTTCTAGCTTAAGCGGTTCATGAGAAATCGCTCTTTGAAAATGGGGGACAGGTTTTTCGTTCCACCTGTACTGTAACGTACATCAAACCAGTCGATAAGTCGAAATTCGGAGTTTGTTGCTTCTACCCTCGGGAACACTATTTTTTCTTGATGCTCATTGGAGTAAAAAATGACGTTTGATTTTTCCAATCCATCCAAGAGACTAGTTACGGGTTTTATCATCACCGATTTAGGATATTTTTTGTTTACTCGTTAACTTGTTCCCATCAAATGACATTTTTATTGTTTGTTTGGTTGTTTTTTTTAAATCATCGTTATTCTTCTCGTTAGTATCTCATTTTTTGTCAATTCTGTCAAGCAGTGTATCGATGTCGCTAAGGTCATTAAGTGAATGATGCGATTTGCATTGACCATCGCCGCCATTAGCGTGTTTATTCGTGGAACTGCCCTTTGTCGAGCGAACCTAATTTTAGTCCTTTGTTCTTCCTTTACATTCTCCGGATGAGCGTTGCCGAGTGGTGTTATTGTTATTGGCGCGTGCGTTTTATCTTCACGCGATGAATGTCCACTCTTCCGAAATGGAAGAGGAGGATGTGGAATGGCGGAGGAAAATATTTATTATTTCACGTGCTTGTACGTCACGGATGATGGCTGACAGATGCTCGGGGAATGGAGGAAATGGCTCGTTTCGCAGGAAACCGTGCCAATCGAGGGAATGGCAACTAACGACGAGTCGTTAAAAAAAGGCTCCTACTCGAATGACCCGTCCATGGTCATCCGATGATCATTTTTGTCGTCGAATAATAACGACGAACCAGGAAATGACAAAAATTGATTATTTATTAGAAATTGGTCGATGAAAGTTTAAAACATGCAAAATACAGGGTGTCTCTAACACGTGCAAAATTTATCTCCGTGCGTCACTTTTCACATTGATGAGATTGACATTATTCCATGTCACCATTGAATTGAAAATGGAGATGACACTTTTTCGGCGCAGAATCAGGTGATGCTTTTTGTACCATTTGGTGGTACAAAAATGGTGGTGACAAAAATGATTTAGGGCAGTATTAGTTTTCGGTTTTGTTGGTGACATTGTTATTAAAAGTGTCAGATAGGAATCCCGAGTCGCTTTTGCGCATCGTGATCGACGCAAATCCAGTTCCCTTCCACTTTGTTGGTGTTTCTGACTTAGGGTCACTTAAGTCTTAATCTGATCACCCTATTCATTGTCCTTTTTTATTCGAAATGACGTATGCGCCTCGTCACCGAGTGTAACGTGATAGCTCCTCGGGAAAGCCGTTGGTCAACGGGTGACCTATCGCTCTTGAAGATTTGGCAGCGTCACCAAGACAGCGCGACGGGAGTGTCGGCTTTCGCTAGAATGCGACACCACGTGAAGAAGAAGAAGGCTGTGAGAATCGATGAGGTGACAACAGTGGCTTCTCGTTGTGGACAGCCGCACGCAACCTAGGGCATGTTTGCAATTTTCGAAAGAGCCGATAACGAGCCGGCTCGGCTTTTGTCTATGGTCTTTCGGATGGCTTTCTCAACTAGTAGACCTTTTTCTGGCCAAGGTCCAGATCCTTTCGAAACCAGCAGCACGTGTTTTTCCGATTCCATTACACCGCGATCATTGTTTTTTGGTTTAATTTTAAAAAAGAGATTATTACCTCGTTTCGGCCACTGTCCCGTTTTTATTACTTTCTCCCTTTCATTTCTTTCACGGTCGAGAAGACGTTACAAGTTCCATTTCTCTTTTTATGGCCCGTGGTAGTCGTATTGCGAGCGTACCTACTAGGAGATGAACTCGAAAAGAACGTGTTTGCGGGGGATGATCTCGAGACGATGATGGATTCGGGTCGCCTAAAACGCCACTGCGTTTAAAAACCGGTCGCGAGCAATTAAGAAACGCGCGCATCGGCCTAATGGCGCTTAATGAGCTTTGGCGTCCGCGAACAGCGATGAGGCGGAAGAACAACGACACGCCATCTTGGTTCGACCCATCCAACGAGATTGGAACACGCACAAAACAAACACTCGATGAACCAACACACTTTCTCCGAGAGCAACATCTTAACGATGATGAGTCGTCGTTTGTTATCCAACCTCCTTCTTTTCGTCCAACGACACCTGTCGTTTTTATCGCGCCGTTGCCCCCCAAAAAACTCGCGCAATGAATTCTAATGAGGAAAATAAATTAAAATGTCATGTTATTCGAATCTTGAAAAAAATGTCTTCATGATGTCGAAAAAACTCTTTTATGGAAAACATTCATTAACTTCCAAACAAAATTCGGCTTTATTTGACGTTCATTTCGGCTCGCGTATTTTTGGTACAGTATTAATATAAACGGTGTCCACAATGAGATCTAAACATTCGGAAAAATCTATTATTTTTTTATATAATGTGATTCTTGATGGAACGGAAGCAGAAACTCAAAGTTCATATGGGAATTTTTACGCATGTCAGAGCCATAGTGACGCTGCAGTCTGTCAGTTTCCAAAATGGCCACTCTGAGCGACCAAGTACAGGCATCATTATTATTATTATTATTATTATTATTATTATATGTTTTATTCGCAGTCCAAAGGGACCAAAACACCACAAAAGAAAAACATCTTTCTTATGTAATGGAATACATAAAAAAAAACCCACAAAAAAACGACAAGATAGGAAAAAAAGCAATAAAATAAAGGAAATTCAAAAAACAAAATATCACATATACAAGTCATATAAAAATTAAAATGAATTAAGATACATTAAGGATAACAGTAAGTATTAAATACAAGTATTTGCATATTGAAAGATATCAGATTCTTTTTTTTTAATAGTCGTAGAACTATAACCAATTTGTTTTCTTTTTCGGTAAGGCGTAGAGTTTCATTTTGCAAAACTGTTTACAATATAACAATTATCCAAACATTTTTCACTAATATGTGGTAAATTAAATTTAAAAGTATTCAGATCTCGATTATGTGTGACGTTATTAAATAATCGAACATAATCATGTAAGAGATGTGCATCATTTTTTATCATAACTGGAAATTCCTTTAGTCTGTACTGTAATATCAAATCATTCCGTATATGGTTAAGATTTTACATTTTCTACATTTAAGAGATATAGATGTACTAGTAAATAGCCCGTCAAAAATGACGGGAAAGTTATTCATTCTTTCACCTCATATTGCTGCGCAATATTTATTACAGTTAGAGTATTTATTTTTTATTTCGTTTCGTTTCGGTTGTTTCTATAGAATCATAACTGGTGAGGAGGAGGAAGATTTTGCATTTTATAACAATTAGATATTTACTCCACTCAAAAAGGATTCCTAATAAGTTGTTATAGGAAGTACTTAATTGTCTAATCCTAAAATTTCTATACTCTATCCCAAATTAGCTGACACAGAATTGCTGGCACAATTATGAGGAAGCTAAATGAATCAGCCAATG
>JAQIWH010004177.1:0-17671 GCA_034695005.1 Cryptops parisi | reverse complement strand
ATTGAAAGTTTTTGAAAACCGTTTAAAACTCCAGGCCAAACGTGTTGTGTTCACGTGCCATTAGCACCAAATTGACGTGACATTGATCCCTCAAAATTTGATAGATTCAATTATCTCACATGACTAAACTGTGAACCAAATTTCAAATTCCTACGACACACGGAACCTGGTTAAAATCGCCATTTATGATTTGAAACATTGAAAGTTTTAAATCGGTTGTAATAAGAACTTCGTTTAATAGTATTTTTGTAGTGCAGTGAAGTGACATTTTAGTTTCAGGTTTCAGTCATCTCTGGTTTCAGTATTCAATCGCAGACTACATTTTAGCATTCAATTTTAAACAATGGGTTTAAGCCAAAGCCAGCCAATCAAAATATTGCTTTATATTTATATTAAAATTTAAGGTTTTGTATTTTCCCAACAGCAAGCGCTAACAGCTTCATCTGGGTACAGGCCAGACAATTAAAAGCTTTCTATTTCCTGACATCCAATGGTTTTGAGCACTTAGAAGCTGCATGTAGTATTTTTTATTCTCGTTAACTGATTGTATGCCAACCAAAGTCGAAACTTTAAAAAAATAGCGGATCGGAGCGTAAGCAACACTTCACCAGGTAAAACCGATCTTTAAATACCATAAAAGTCGTAATTAACGCGACCTGGATGTATCCAAATTTGACAGATAAAATTATCACGTAGGATTAATTAGTATACCCAGTTTAAAGTGTTTGCGATACTGGGAACATAAGTAAAAACGACCTTGAAAATTTTAAAATGTTGAAAAAAATTTTACGACGGGTCAAGTTAAATGTTGTAAAAGGTTGAAAATACAGGTTAGTCGAAGCAATTATTTTCAAGCGAAACAGGATTAGGCGAATCGGGGTTAGGCGAAACAGGGTGCGCCCTTCCATATTGTCGGCTGACACAGAAATGGAAACCAGCATGGGTCACTCTCCAACTCCAAGGGATTATTTATTTTTTCTTATATCTTCCAGTCCATTTTCTTTCATAGTCGAATTTAGGTTGAATTCCAAAGTAGGAGAACAAAGACGTTATCGACGTTACATCCGTCATTTAACAATTTTAGATAAAAAATTTTAAAATTTCCTTTCACATTATTACATTATTAAAAAGCAACTCAAAAACAGTTATAATAAAAACAAATGGGGGGTGGACTTTTGGGACAAGTTTGTATATTGCACTTATAATTTATTGTAGTTGCTTACCGAACGCTGATATAAGTTAATACTATAACTAGTTTTACTTGGCCATGGTGTAAATTGTCTACCATATATTGGATGGGTTACATCATTGAAAGACAACTTTAGAAATAGAAACATGGGTGTTGAAAGTGAATTACGGTTAACTCTAAACATGAGGCTAGTTGACTTACCCATAAAAATCCATACATAATAAATGTTTTACGTGGCCAGTTTTCAACTTTCATTTTCACCGTATCTTGTACTCGAATTGCTGGAACTAGAATAATTCACGTCTTGTTTTATTGTACGTGATTCAGTTTAATCTGTAATCAAAACATTATTAATCTACCAGTATATTGGTGAACGTGATCATTACCTACAGTTACTGTAGCACACAATCCTCGCGGTTGATAGTGGTACTTAATGTCAATATCACGAAGTTCTTTCGATGATACCTATGATTCGTAGTTTGAATACAGTTATGCGCATTTTACATATCACTTGCTCTATACTGAGATTCATCCTCATAGTGCAGCGTTTGATCAGTTAGGGGGCCGTGCTTAAGGCATGATACGTATATAGGGTTTGATACTATTCTCGGTTTCAAGTCTTATTCCAAGCTCATAAAAAAACCTGTATTCATGAATTTCGACAAGAGCGTGTAAAGTGTACGTATACGTAGACGGATTTGTCGACTTTTAATGAGAATTTTAATATGAACAATGCCAAATAATTTCTTCCGGATCCATCCCAATTTATACTCCATTTCACATTAGCTGGCACAGAATTTCCTTGAGGCAGCCAAGGGGAAAGCTAGGTGATCACACCATCTCGCGCGCCTAACACCCTTGTATCCATACTGGCGGCAGTGACAGCAACTGAAAAGTGTGAGAGGTACGCTCGTCAACCATTGGCTGATTCATCTCGCTGCCTCCAATTCCAATTCTAATTCTGTGCCAGCTAATTTGGGATAGAGTATAGATATTAATGAAAACCAATATATTAAATTTTATATCATGCGCGCACAAACAGACACAACTATTACCTTTTTCAAATGTAAATCTATTATATTGTAGGATATATTTGCCATATCCCACACATCTTGCGCCGTAACGTTTTCTTCTCCGTTCATTAAATTGACAAGGTGGCTAACAGGGTTTTGATATTTCGAGTCAATTTTTGAATCCCAAGCGTTTTCGAGTAATGACGTTGACTCTGCGCATACATCAATTTCAGGCGAAGTGACGAATGCCGAATCGTCAAGAAAAGCATCAGTCATAATTGGAACACTCATGAAATAACATACTCGATCGATTAACTGATACGTGAAAATTCCAATACAAATGAAAATAATGAACGCCCAGTAGAATTTTAACAATCTGCTTTGTTTCTTGTCCAGTATGATTGAGACACCAGGAATTGGAAAATTCGGAGCAGTTTGGTTGTTCTTCTTCAGCTGTTTCTGAACTTCAATTCGTAGTCGTTTATTTAAAGCACGGTCAGCATATTTTGTAACCGTCAAACTAGAGATCCTCCTTGGTTGGTTTTTTCGCAGCTCATGCTGAAGTGTCCTGAAAATATCGAAATAAAACTACTTCTTTAATAATGTATCTTTTTTAATGATCTTCTATAATAAACCTAATCGCTTTCCATTTTAAACAACAGATGAATATAATGGATTGGCGTAAACAACGAACGACAAAACAACAAACTTTGGTATAAATTTAGAGATGACGAAAGAGCGAAACGACGAAAGTTGAGTTACCCCTGTATATTCTCTGAGTCCCATTGGGAAGAGTATCGATACTCGCAGGAGAATCGATATCAAAGCTTTTAAGCCCCTAGCTAACGTGGGCTCTAATGTAAATCATTGGCTACATTGGCATAGTTACGCCACTGGTAGGCACGTGTGTACAATGGTTTTACCTCGGGTAGAAAGGATGCATTTTGATCTCAAATTAACAGTTCGTCTTTTTCGGAACCTATTCAGCTCAGTTTCTTTCAGTGTTCTAAACGCTTGGTACGAAGACTGTTTGACGTTTTAGGTGATGTTATTGCACGGTTGTATCTTTTTGATGTTCTACGAGTTACTTGTCAGTAGTAGCGTACTGGCAACGCTGTTGCTTCTGATTGGTACAAAACAAGTTAACTATTAGCATTGAAGAGAGATGCATGTATATTGTATATAAGTGTATTTTACAATACACATTAATATAGTGTGTATATAATTTTATTTTATTGTATTGGATGGTGATTTTTTTTTTGTTAAATGGGAAAACTTATTTTTTTCATACGACAATTCAATTCATCGCATTCATGTCATAATGTCATGTTGCATATCAATGGCATTGCATTAACATATCAATTGCTTATAAACGACCAGAAAGTTTTTTGATAATTGTAATAGCGTGGAAAAAACATTTTTATTTCATGGCGTCTGTTTCATGTTTTGTTTGAAAACTTAATTTTTTAAACTCATGCTTAGTTATTTTAATTTTTGGTTTATTTATATAAATTGTTATATGATAAAACTAGAATCCTTGTTTTATCATACAACCAAATTTACAAGTTTGGTTATAAATTTATATTGGTCACTTGATTGCTTTGAGTGGTAAAAACCTAACAAACAGAATAAAAATGATGAGCTTTTGAGCAGATACGTATACATTGTATATATGTAAATTGTACAGACAGGCGATGTTTACAGTTAGATTGATAATTTTGTTTTGTTGAATGAGAAAACTTTTCTTTTATTTGACATTTCAATTCGTTTCATTCATATCATATCTTATTCATATCAAAGGAATGTCATTGAGCATGTCAGGTGCATTTAATTAATATATCAAATGCACATAATGATCGAAAGATTTTTGTATGATTGAAGGGGCCTTTTGTAAAATGGTAACATTTTTCTCAAAAACTACTTAGAAGCATTTCGAATGTGTTAGGTGCAATTCTATTTTCTTGAGGCATCTTAATAAGAATAGGTTAAGTCTACGTGTGTGTTTTTATGTGTAATTATCCGTATCTGCATCATTACGTACAGGGTACGCGAAAAAATACGTTGGGGGTGGTACATGAATAATTTGTAATGAAAGACACATAATTAATTTTTTTATTTGTTGCACCATGCTTACAGGTTTGAACCAAAGGTTAGAGTAGGGTTTGAGGAGTCAATAACTTTTTTACTAATGAATAAATTGATATTACAATACAATAAATGCTTAGGCCTTAGGGTATGGAGATTTGTTAGACTAGATATGGAAGAGTGGCATTGTGACATCTTTTAAATGAGATCCATTTGCCGCCTCGCAAAATAGCGCTCTTTTGGTTGCATTGTTTATAACACTAGTTAGTGTTAAATTGACATCAACTAGTTATTTATTTATTTATTTATTTATTTATTTATTTATTTATTAGCTTGATACGTCCTGCGGGGACTAAAATACAGGTGGTTTATAAAGTAAATTGAACTTAATACAAAAAAAAAACAAGAAATAACATAGAATTTAAGAAAATAAAATTTGTTTTCCGAGTAGTTTTTTTGAAGTGAATACAAATGCTTCTGCAGTTTCTAGAGGAACATTTGAATGTAGCAGAACGGATTGGTTGGGGTAATGAATTCCATGCTTGATAGTTATTAAAGAGTATCTATTTATACTAATATTGGATAGTTTGGATGGTAAATTTATAACTTTGAGTTGAACGAATTTGATCATGTGTGGACATATGAGAAATGATAAAGTGTGACCACTTATGAGAAAGAGCCTTAGCTACTTCCAGTAAACGATGAAATTTGATTAAGTTGAAAAATGTTAAATAGTTTCCTAGTACGCAGAAAGTTGTTCATAGGGTAGCATTTGTTTAACAATGTAAGTTGAATAGATGATTCTATTCTAAGAAGATTGTAACCCTTACGGATGCGATAAAGAGGAGTACCCATGTACCCCATGTAATAATGTGTTTAATTGTCTGAAATGTGACTTTAACTGAATAAGGCTTTAATAATAAATTCATAATTCCATATCCATTATGGAATTTCGTAGATATAGACACGACAGTAGTGACAGTAGTAACGTAGTGAGGCTTATGTTTTGAAAAGTAGGACGAAATGACATTTGTCTGGAGTGTTTGTTAATGTTGCGATAACTTAAACTTGCGAACGCTTTAGCATATATGCTTCAAACTTGCACAAGTTACTCAGAAGTGGTTCCCACATAATCGATTCTTGTCGGAAAACATGTTTCCAACCAAATCGCATGTTATGGACCAAAATGCCTGTGTTCGACCAAAGTGCATGTCTTCGATCAAAATGCATGTTTTTCGATCAAAATGCATGTTTTCGAATAAAACGCATATTTTCGACCAAAATGAATGTTTTCGAATTTGTCTATTCGGTTGTATACATATGTTATATTAATGTATTTATGAATACGTATGTATGTATGTATGTTTGTAAGTATATGTATGTTATATGTATGTATGCTATATGTGTGTATCCATTGTTAGTCTGGTCTCTATATGTGTGTCTCATTTCCTACAGGCTAAACGGTTTGATGGATTTTGATGAAATAAGTGTCTATGGATTTTTCATAGTCTCTCGAGTAACAATGGTTAACCTTCATCACCAAAAAACCAATATGACTCTCTTATAGGCTAAACGACTCAACGGATTTTGATGAAAGAAATGTCTATGGATTCGTCTTAGTCTATCGGCTGACACTGGGTATATTTCGTCAACGAAAAACCAATATGGCGGACGCTATATGTCGTTATAGTGAATGCTACATGTCATATATCTATTCTGCTTGGTACCCTCTTAGAGGCTAAACGGCTTGATAAATTTTGGTGAATTTGGATTCTATACATTGCCGGTATAATATATCTATATTGTACAATCAGGTAATGTTACCTTGATTATTTTTCTATTAAATGAGAAAACGTTTCCTTTGACAATTCTATTCATTGCATTTAAAATTTCGAAAACATGTTATTTAGCATTTCAATTGCACATACAATAATTAACATATCAATGGCACATAAACGATCGAAAGTTGTTTTTTTTTTATAATTATATAATAACTATGTTGCGATGTTATGGGAAAAACTTTTTCTTTGCGCTTCATTGAAGTTTTGGTCGGGATCTTAATATGTTAAAAAGAATCTTGAATTTTTCAATTCTAGTGTTTTTATTATGAAATATTCACGTTTCACTGCACTAGATAGACTTTATGGTCGATATTTCCTGTTAAATAGAAAAACTTCTTTTTTTTTATATGGCATTTTTATTTATCGCATTGGTACCAAAACATGCCATTGATATATCATTAGCATATCAATTGTATCATATCAATTGTACATGTTCCTCTGGTACATAAACGACCAGTGTGTGTTTTTATACTGGTATATCATGGACAACTCTTTTAATTTATAATTTTTATTTTAGTTTCAGTTTGAAAACTTTGTTTTTTAAAAAGCTCATTCTTGATTGATTATTTCAATTTTTAGAATTAAATGTTTTTATATAAAATTAATACTAAATATTTCTTAATTACTTAATCATTTTAATAATAATTTCCAGAACTTTAATTTCGATTAATCTAGTTTTTTCATATACTGCAAATATGTTAGTGAATAAATTTTTATTAGTCACATAGTTGCTTCCGATCTTGGTAAATCCTTATCCGTACTAATATATAAATGCGAAAGTCCGCCTGTATGTTTGTGACTCCACCACGCAAAAACTACTGATCCGATTAACTTGATTTTTTTTGTCAGCATATTAGAGGTCTCAGATAACATAGTAAGTAAGTTTTATCCAGATTGAATGTACGCTTCGATAACTAATTTCGGATAATCACGATATTCTTATAAGTTCGTGCTGCGGGCAGCAGTGTGGAGAGGGTGTTGCGCCTGCGCATGGTACGTCATGGCCCGCGCGCGATGGTTAGAGGCAGCATCGGGTGCGAACGCGAGTTTGCACTCCACACTCTGAATTTAATAAACTTTCGGTTAAACTCAAGCTTTTTTGATTCCCGTTTTAATAATTGTAAAACAACCGCGATCAGCGAAGCTGCGGGTACCGCTAGTAAATAATAAAAATGTGTCAGCTTTTGAGAAGATATACAATTATACATACATTGTATATGTATGTGACATCACGTAACGTTTACAGTTACGTTGATAATTCTTTTTTAATGAGAAAAGTCTTCGTCTCTTTGACATTTCTATTCAACATAGTCAATTGGACTATATCAGCATGTCAATTGGATATAATTAACATATCAATTGAACATAACGATCGTGAGATTTTTTCCTTATAATTTATTATGTTTATAATAGTTTGGAAAATATTTTTTGTGGACTTCATTCAAATTTTCGATCGATATCTTCATATTTCATTAAAAACAATCTTCATTTTTTGGGTTCCATATCTCTTGTACGAACTTTATTGTTTTCAATTGGCTAAAGGTATGTTTGTGGGTTAGAGATTCGTACCCTGTAGGCCGAAAACTAAAAAATGAACAGACTGAAATTTCACATATTATTTATGATATTGTCAAAAATGGAAAATCATAGTTAAAATGTTGTAGAATTTTTACATTCCGGTGTTTTGCGGTTGAAATTTGAAGTTCAAAATCTCAAACTTGAACCATTTATTCTTTTGTATTCACAAATTTCAAACACGTTTAATTGGTCAGACGTTTATTTATTTTTTGCTTAATTTGTATCCCTTCTCTAATATGTGAATTACTGGAAGGGTATTTTTTTTTAAAAAAACTATTTTGTACGATAAAGAAAATACAAGTGTATAATATGTCATTCAGTAAAGGTAATGGCAACTGATAGTAGCTACATAAGGTATACTACATTGATGAGCAAGTGTTTCAGCTGTTTTCAAAATCGTGTAGGTTTCGCCATCTGTTATCAAATAACGATATTTAATTCTGTATAAGTATTATAATTTTAAATGTTGTACTGTTTATTTAATTCACCAGTTCAATAATATCATAAATCTTAGACGACTTGTGTTATTTCATATTACGTTGACTACATTACATCGCATTTGAAAAATAATATAAAAATAAAAAGGTCTACCCGTTTCTGTTGTAATTACATTATTATAATTAAATACGTCTGCGGAATGATATAAAATTATTGATTTATAAATTTGAAGTACGGTTTTGAAAGAAATATATTTATTATTAACACTCCTACCAATTTAAGTTAGCAATTTGGTTCAGTTGCATTATTTTGCCGAGCAGTGGCGCTAAAGGTATTACTCGAAGACAAATTCAGCATTAACAAATTTCATTAACTAAATTCTACAGCACTAATTAAAACTATATAAAAGGAAAGTGTCTCTCTCTTTCCCTTCGTGCAAGAATGTTTCCATTTAACAACAAATAAAACACACATAGCACACAAGGAATACTAGAATTATATGGGTATACACTAAGATTAGTATAAAAGGCAAATTCTAGTTCATCAGAGTGCATCTTCACGTGTTTTTATAGCACGGGCTACCTACAACTATGTAGTAGTACAGTACTAACTAACTAACTACAATGTACAGGTATTTGAAATTTTTTATATCAATATAGAGCACTTAGTTTTAGTTATGGTTTACAACAAATAATTCTTAATCACTTATTTTTTCTACAAGAAACTTTGCGGTATTGGAACGCTGAATTAATCGGATGTTTCGTTTAATTTATTTTGCTTCATTTGTATAACAGCACCCTAATTGTTTTTGTGAAGTATAATTTTATCTACAGTAAACTCCGTCTCATTTGATACTCAAATAACCGGAACTCTCAAGTACCCAGCACCCGAATGGTATGGTTTTACCCCGTTCAGGACACAGTTAAATTTATTTTTATTTTTTATCAATATATAAACAATACAAGAAAATGAACAGATGAAACGTCAGACAAACAAAATTAAAAGAAAACATCAAGTACAAACGAGCAAAAAAATCAAACAGGAACTCAGATCGTACCGTACTTAAATTACACTAGTGATTTCTTCATTTCTCTCTCATTTTTACAATGTTCAGAATACAGTTTTACCGTGTAATGTACTTGAATATGTACAGGTATATAGACATGTACTATATAGAGTTTTAATGAGTTTCGTAATGTGATATGATAATTTAACGAGTCATGATCAGTTAATCGGAAAACTTATGTTATCCGACAACTTTCTGATCCCAAATGGTACCCGATAAGCAGAAGTATTTGGTATAAAATTTAAATTGGGATGTTAAATACATAATAGAACCATTTATTATGAAAAGTTGAAAATTTATTCAAGTGTTTTCCTACATCGAATCTTGTGAAACCGCCACCCTTGGTGCTGGACAAAAGAGTGGCGGTTAGCGAGGGTGGCGGTTTAAAGGTGCTGAACTAAGTTTTCATGCTCATGGTAACTGCCTTTCTGCAATACAACTTTCTAAATATGATTTGATATCTACGACTCATAGTTTCCAATGTAACTGCGATTTTCGGTTTCTAACAATGCGAGGTCAGTGCAAATATCATCATTGTAAAGACACCTATGAAGGTGCTATTATATCCAAACTCAAAATTGTCATTATGTAATAGCCTTTATAAATATTACCACGGAACCGTACTTTTGACTCATCCTGTATAATTCTGTGCTATGGCTTTCATAGTTGGTCGCAATAGCCGCGCGAAAAACGTACCTTAAAATGTTTTTAAACTATGATTTTACTGGGGTAGGGGACTTTTTGGCGCTGGCGATTTGGCCTAGCTGATTGGGGAGCTAAACGCATTTTGGCGCCATCCCATTTGACGCAGGGCATTTTTGGCGCCAAGAATTTCTTTTCAAATAAAATAACAGTTGCAGTTTTGCAACTTTTTAGTTTCACTTTTGAATTGAATCACCAGTTTGAAGAAGGGATTAAATTCAAAAGGATGATTTTTGGACTTTTATGCCATATAGGCTAGATGACACTTTCAATGTATATCACAAGTGGAATGAGCTACCACTTCGAATTCGAAAATTATCATTATGTAATTCAGATAAAAAACCCTTTGTTCGTTTTGACAAACTAATTTTTGAATATGTAATTTATATTGATTAATAATTGTTTTTATACTGTTTTGTTTTTTTTTGTTTTATTCCTATTTGTATTTGTCTGTGGTAATTCCGTTGGATCGAATTAAATAAATAAATAAAAATAAGTAAGATATTATTGAGCAATAAGAGCCTTTAGTGTGCATGTAGGTGCAAACTCTTAAGGATTAATAAAATCGTCATATTTTATATTTGTATTTATTATCAATTTTGTTTGCATTGCCACTTAATTACATCACGTTCTTTAATCACCCATTTACCATGAAGTTGATTTAGTTTCCAAAGTAAACCGTATACTGTAGCTTTCCTGTATAACACAGCGAATAGCTACAACTTTGTAATGCTTTCCTGCCGAGCACAGCTCATTGATACAGCTTTTGAAGGCTTTCTAGCATAACACTGCGCATACCAACAGCTAACTAGAAAATACTAATTCGAATGTAATGTAAATAAAACTTTACAGCATACAATTTTAGCCTTGTAGGTATATTGATACAGTTACATTTAAGCTAGGCTTACGAAAAAATGTTTTTTGTTGTTACTATAACCATGACATATTATACTAAAGTATATTAAAGCCTAGTAAAGCATAGTATAGTAAAGCATATTATACTACTTTAGTATAATATGTCATGCTATAACTAACTACAGGGATATTTTCATGAAAAATAGTAAATTTCTGCTGAAATTTACTATTGACACAAACATTTTGGTGTCACCCTTTCTGATAATGTCATGCTGTGTGGTCTGAGTTCTCCGCAGCCCCCTAGTGACACCACTTGCCAACTCCCAGAGTTCCGTCAACGTCGCCAAAGAATTTGCTGAATGGATGTTTTGGCCATAGGTTTCAATGACGCTAGCTGAAATTGTATTCAAAATGAGAATATTTTTAAAATACTGCTGTTCAAAGTTAACTTTGAAGATAATTTCGCGATAGGCACGAGGTGAACCACGGTCCTAAAGCCGCTGATTGAGTGAAGATTTTGTTGTACATAAATAATGTTTCTAGACGTTAGGTCCTGCACAATGAGAAGCGCAGTCTTGTTTATTAACGACAATCTAAGGAATTAAATAGAATTAAATAGATACAATATAATGGTTAAAGTCAAAGTGCATAATTGTATATTTGTCTTACGTCATTTCGTTACAACATAATTTTATTAACAACGACAATAAATTTATTTAAACTGATAATTTCTATCTCCGTGATTGAACCATGAAGTTTTGCAACTTCATGAAATTTCGATGAATAGGTGTTTAATTTAAGCGATGTTTGCGCATAACGTAGCTTTCGCATAAATCAAAGACTACCGAACACTCATCTAGTAAAAAGAGTGAACAAAGACATCGGTGGCACAAAAGGTTTTGCCAGGCAGTGGAGATGGTTTCAGTTTAATCTTTTAAGATTTAACTCTTATTCTAAACTTACAGAACTATTCTATATTTTTTTACTAGTTTTAATGATGTTTAAAATTTTATTATTTTGGCTCATGTCTGTTCCAGGAGATTTCCCGCGAAAAAATTTTCTGGTTCCTTGAAAAACGTCTCATGCTGGGAGATTTGGAGATTTTATAGTAAGTAAATTTTTTTTTGTTTTTGTATTCAGATAGATTGATAAGAAATCAGTTTGAACTTGTAAATTACGTTTTAAATTTACAAAAAATCAGTCCTACACATGTTTGGTAATCGTTTTAACATAATCGTGACATAAGGTTTATCGCAAAGGATCACGGCTTTTGTATTAACTGCAATTTCGTGACACTAGAGGGGTGCTATTGCAAGTTGTATCATTGAAACAGTTTGTGCTGCCATCTGATAGCCAATGATAAAAATGCTTTTAAATCGTCTGCTAAGAAAACCAAGGAGAAATTTCATCATTGGTTTTGAAATCTGCTGAAATTGTTGAAATATGTTGCAGCCGACATGCCACATTTTTTAACTCTACCATTTAATAGTGCAAGTGAATTCCAGCACTTTTTTTTGTAAAAAAAATTTTTTTTAACAAATAATAATTCACTTTATTTTAATAATTTACCATTAAGATGCAAATTAGGTTTAACTTTTGTAGTTAAGTATAAAAATATTGACCAGCTTCTTGTTTCAACTTCTTTTATTTAACTACTATAAACCCATAGCTTAAACCCGTTGAAAAATCAACAGTGCTATTTGAAAATTAAATGAACAATACAGAGATAGCGCGCGAATTTCGTGTTAATTCAAAAATAACATTCATTAATGGTTGCCTTTAAATTACTCATCAACCAATGAGCAATCGAAAACAAAACCACTCTTTGGGTTTTATTTAGTAAGATTGTTTTTGATTTTTTGTTCTAATATTTAATTATTTTGGTCCTCTGATGGACCGTAACAATGAACAATTAAAATTTGTTTTATTTTATAGGATCGGTTAAATTGGACAGTAAAAATTGGTAAAAATACAGTGAACCCCACTATGGGATCTGTATCTTTTGAAGATTAAATCTGGTTATGATTAATTTCAGTTAGGCATCAGTTGAACAAAACTTAAATTTTGGATATTCACTTTTTAAGGTCTTAAGATGATTCAAATTACACATCTTAAGTTAAAAATTTGAAAATTATTCCCTTTTATGATGAGTGACAGTCTTGATTGTAGTTATATGCCTAATCCATCTTTTTGGTTCAATCGCTTGAAAACGTTCTGTACTCATTGAGTATAACACGTTTTCAATGAGTTTCTTCAAAACAAGCTATTTGCATTGAGTTCTCCATCTTTTCGGATGCATCGCTTGAAAACATGCTGTATTCTCTGAGTACAGCATTTCAACTGAATTAGACACCAGGTACTTTCTGTTAAGACACCATTTATAAATGTACGGTGGTCCGTAAGTCACAATACCATTTAAATTTTTAATAACGTTTTTACTATTATAATTTTTTTACATTTTTATTTCAGATCTCGATATATCTGTCCCTGGAAATTTATTATGGAAAAATTACGATGGAAAAACTTATAAAAAATCAATAAATTTAGAAAATCACCCTTTTATTTTGAACTGCCTGCATTCCAGCTTTCAATTGGCCTCTACGTTCGCCCAATTTGACCAACACACTATTGTCTTTGGGGTTACCTGAAAAATCGATTGTAGGAAATAAAGTTAAAAGGTAATAAGCAAAACAAGTAAAAAAGTAAAAAATAAATAAATAAATAAAAGGAAAAGAAGTCAAAAATTATTTTTGACGTCTTTTTTTGACTTTGTTTCTTTTGTCTTGTGTTTGACTTTTTTTCCTTTGACCTTATTTCCTACAATCGAAAAAAATACAGTACTGTCCGTTTAGGAACAAAATTCGTTCCGGGATGAAATTCGAGCTCTAGAGCTGGATACGTTAGAGTCCTGATGAAAAATGCCGTCGATATAGCTTGTGTTTGTGAAGCGAAAAATGGGTGGTCATTTATGTGACATTATTTTTCATACATACTTAACAAAAAAATCTCCCATTTTCTGCACTTTATTATGTAAAGAAATAAATTCAAAATAATTCAAAACAAAAAAGTTATTTAAGTTTTAAATAGTATTGTGACTTAATGGACCACCCTGAAATATTGTACTTGAAAGAAATATTTTTGAAATAAAAAGAAAAAGTTAAGCGAAAAGACATCTTGTGGTGGTTCGAAACTATGGTTTTTAAGTTCGAAAATTTGGAAATTAGATTCACGTTTATGCTGAGTGACAAAAAGTCTTGATGGATGACTTCATTTGTTTTGGGCTGTGGCCGCGTTTCTGAAGGCTGAAATCATGACAGGCCATCTGCCTAACCTTGAATTAAAAAGTGTTTGCTGTGGCAACAAGTTATCAGCTTGCTTAATATATATATTTTTTTTTTTCGGTAACAAAGAATAATTTCATTTTGGTCTTTAGGGAACCAAAGATAATCATCAAAACTCTGGCTCGAGTTGCAAACGATTTGTGGAGTGCAAAGTTGTTTGTTTAACTCATCTAGAACGTTCGAAGATTGGTTTGTTGAAAGGATATATAAAGTTAGTGCCCTTTGTCATCAAGTAACCCAAAATAGGTCCTTGATGCTAATTTGATGAGAAAGTCATTAGAATGTTGTTGAATTATAAGTTAGTAATTGGTTTATTAAGCAAACTACATTTGAACTGTAGTTTAAGGACATCGAGTGATTCAATGATTAAAGAGGTTTCTCGATTTATGCGTGGATTACGTTCCGTTAAATCTCGCATATGTTGAAATTTGTAATGAAGTGGAAAAATTTCAGATCATAAAATTGCATAATTTTGAAAAAATTTCACCTGTAACTAGCATTTTGGGGAGAATTTCTCACATCGCATATCAAAATCGCATAAAATCAATTCGCATAAATCGAAGACGTACCGGCACTTTATTCGATGTTTTTAATCTTAGCAATTAAACCGCAACACAGAATTCTGGGTTTATTAAATTTCGGTACTTTTCTGTTAACCGAGAGGGCGCTTAGGGGGCTAATGGTTAAGCATGGGGTTGTTGTTTTGAACTTACCTAAACTAATGTCTATGGGTATAGAACCCATTATGTTTAGAAAATACAACACTTACTCATTTATCGTTAATCATAGATAAATAGATTTTTGTTTGTTTTATCCTAAACTGGAATCGATACCTAAGCGCCACAAGCGGGTTTTTATTTAACAGAAAAGTACAACAATTTTCTTTATTATACTCTTTATATTATGTTCACTTGTGAGTGAGTGAGTTTGTGAGCTGGAAATTGTCATCTGCAGTCATTTGTAGAGTCCAATATAACAAAAAACGCATAAAAAAAGAATCGCATAAGTCATTCGCGTAAATAAAACACCGCATAAGTCCAATGTAAAAAAAAAAAATTGCATATATAAATAAATAAATAAATCGAAAATTGAAGAAATCAAAAATGGGATTACTCAAAAATCGCATAAATCAAATGTCGAAGGACTCAACGATCGTATAAATTTAAATTCGCATAAATCGAAACATGCTGAAAAATGATGTTTCATTATGTATGTACATACAGTATATCTGTAGGCAATGTATATAAACAGTATGCTGAAAAAGCATTTTTAATGCACTTGTTAGCATTGAGATTTTTTGTTGCAAATTTTCACAGAAACTGATTTTGATTCAGAAAGTTTCCTCATTGGTCGATTCGAGTTTAAGGTAATTCCACAATGAAACTAGACTTTTCTCACCATGATTCACTATTACAGTCATTACAGTTTTAGCGTAACCAATAATCAATTCTGCAAAATGTGCAGTTTACTATCCTAGATATAAGTAAAGTATAGTTTTCTCATATCCTCTTATTTATTTTGTCACAAGGAAACTGATAAATAGCCATGTGAAATACATGGTTTGCATAATTCACAATGGTTGATAGTTGTTGTTTTTTTCAGCTCTTTTTTTTTGTCATGAATAGTGTCAAACACAATGTTTAAACAATTTATTCCTTCCTTTTACTTACAGGAAATTTTATTTAAATGGGGACAAATAAACAATTGGCAAGGTGAACAATGATTGAACGTGTTTATGTAAAATAAAAATAATAAAAACAAAAAGATTTTTCCCATTCACAGCATGAATGAAATGTCATACTAATAATAGAGAATATCAAAATAAAGCATTTGTGGCGTGTTTTAAATTATAACTGTATTCCTTGATGTGTTTCCTATCTATATCCTGTTTGTTGATATCAATAATATTGATATTATTATGTATAAACAAACAACAGCACATTTGTTATCTGTTATATGGTGTAACACACCTTCACATTATAGTCATAGTTACTTTTGCTTATTTGACTAAAAAATGTATTCCATAGTTTAAACTTTAAATTAACGAAAGCACTCTATTTTTTTTTAAACAGGGGAAACAACCCATATAAACAAAAATCTGAAGAGATAACACATGGTGAAGTCACGTAAACGTATAAGCCTATTGTCTATTCTCATAATCGTTGTAGGTTTGCATTTCCAGACCCATGTTTATATGGTTTTTATTTGTTTTGATTCGTAGTATTTATGATTAAAATTTGACGAGACCTTTCAGGAACACTCTGTATACTTAGTTTTCTTTTATTTGAATTCTGGAACTTTGAAACTATGACAAAAATCTGGTCATGGAAAGTGAATGACAGCAGAAAATTTATTTGGTCTCCCATTTAGCGGTGAGAATAGAAGTTTTCGATACAAACTCTCTTCGATCGATATTTTGAATCACTCTTTAGTTTTGGCGGAAGTCCAGTTTTGGATTGGCTATCATCGTCAAGAGGCATATTTAACAACAACAAAAAACTGATTTCTTTTTCACCTCATTCGTCAAATTTCTATCGAAAAGTGAAAATTGACAACTCTTTCACATCATATTTAATTATGATGTTAATCTCTATATGACATGTTTGTCAAAAAGCAATTTCTTTCGAAGAATGGTAAAACGATTCGTTTTATGGTCACTTCCTTTTACGTATTGAAACAAGTAGCCTATATGAGAATAATCTTTATAGGCCTATATAATAGTTTTGCTTTATGCAAATTTAGATTTATGCGATATTTGAGAAGGTCGATATTCTATTTATTTGATTATTCCAGTTTAGATTTCTACAAGTTTCGATTTTATTTGTGAGATTTTTGTTACGTTTTCGATTTATGCGGTTCTCACTTTATGCAATATTGGTAGATTATACAGTATATCTATCTGTAATTTGTCGATGCCTGAAGCTTTTTTAATTATAAACACATAGAAACACAACAATAAGGTTACAACAATACACGCCATTCCACCCGTCATTGATGATGGGCATACAGCTAGTTATCATAAACACCTGTAGATGGCAGAACGTTAGCTCACATACTCACAAGTGAAGTTAATATAAAGCGTATAATACGGGTAATATAGTGATAATGTTTTGCCAATGGGTTTTGCTGAAACACTGTGCGATAAACGGGAGTTAAAGCGAAGCCAGTGTGAGAATCGTTTCACTTGGTGTCCGCAGGCCGTCAAACAATTCAATATCAGGATTTTAGTTTAAAAGATAAGTATATTATTTTCAGGGATTCCGTAAGTACAAACTAAGTACAAGTACAAGTACTTTCTGAATAAGTACTTTAAAGTACTTTAAAATACAAGTACCAAGTACGGCTTAATAAATGTACTTAATTCCAAGTACCAAGTATACGGTACAAGTACATTACGTAATTTTTGGGCATTTCCATGAAAAGCAAAATAGTGGATTAGTGGGGAGAGAGGGTAGCGGTTTAAAGAGGAATTTTCCTTTTAGACCTAAATATTTCTACTTCTTTATATTTCAAGTACTTATTAGGTACTTAAGTACAAGTACTGTAGTTTGTACTTAAATACA
>JAQIWH010004176.1:0-17672 GCA_034695005.1 Cryptops parisi | reverse complement strand
CGCCATTGTTTACTAATAATGCTGCGTTAGTGAGAGAATAAAATTAAACTCGCGTGGTCACTAACGTCAGTGACAGAACTAGACAACTATTATAGGTAATAACCAAAAAATAGTGAGCTATATTTTACTATTAACATAATTTAATCTTTTTAGGATAATTTGTACGCATATTTCGTGATTTGCTGCAATTCCTAAGGTCAATTCATACCGCATCAAACTTTGCGATTAACTGACAATTACATACTAATACTATACTGTACAGTTTATTCAATGATAAGCAATTTGAATTAATATTAAATACCGAGTACGAGTTACATTACATTGTTACAATGTCCATGAAAATGCTGTGTATACAAGTATATATTGTATAGTGTAAACTATTATTGTGACTTTGCAACCTTCAATGTTTTGAAAAGCGCTTTGTTTATAAAAGATTTTTTTTAAATAAAAAACCTTTTAGAATTTTCTGTAAGAACATAACCAAAGAACGTTTTAGTCCCTTTCCTGTTGTTGTATGTATCTTTCTCAAAGAAAATGAAAAAAAACACAACTAAGAAAAATATTTTTTAAAAAAAACCGTACATACAGTAACATTTTGAATTTGTCCAGATAGAAATTTCAAATTTTGGAACATGTATTGGTATAATTTGGTTAATAGGCTCTTTGGTTCAGATTGGTTCAGATTTGGTTCAGATTTAGTCCCTTGGTTTCTGAAGTGTATTCTAATTAAGTGCACTTCCATTACTGCCATTTTCAAACGAGTGTTGAAAATACTTTTTATTGAACTCTTTCAAAAAACCTTTCAAAATATCCTACAAGAATCTTCAGACTTTTTACAAAATTCTGTTGTATGCTTCTTTTACAGTAAAAATAAAGAAAAAAATCAACAAAATAAATAAATATCTGAAAATCACCAGTAACAGCTCAGCTGCACAAGCACTTTACCATTTGAAATTAGTTCAGACAATTGGACACATTTTTTAATTAGAAACATATTTGTAGCTTGGTCAACAGTTCAGTGTTGGATTCTCCAGGTTTTTGAAAGTCTGTGCATTCCAATGAGTGCATCCCCATTTCTATTTAATAATATTGCTTGCCAGGAAAGCCAAAAACAGGGAGGTGTTTTTCCAGACGTATAACTTCGTCAACCATAAAATGCAAAGAACTGCATTAGGGAGAAGAAAAATCAATCCTCGTGGGGGGAGTAGAAAAAGAACGCTTCATTTCTGTATAATTGCAATCGATAAAAATATGTGTTTTTGTGTACTGTTCTTTTTTTTTTATTACAAAATTGCAATGTATTTCTTCAAAATTTCGAGACACTTTCCAAATAACCTACCAAACAAAATCAAACATTTATAAGTTTTTACA
Source organism: Cryptops parisi (assembly GCA_034695005.1). Classification (NCBI taxonomy): domain Eukaryota; kingdom Metazoa; phylum Arthropoda; class Chilopoda; order Scolopendromorpha; family Cryptopidae; genus Cryptops; species Cryptops parisi. Next base: position 16,301 of record JAQIWH010004176.1, on the reverse strand, counting down.
GGCCATTTACCTCGTTTGAACTATTTCAACCTCTTTTTCTGGATTAAATTTTTTATTGTTTACTATCGATTATCTTGCAAAGAGAAAAGCCAACGAGAAACATTTTTGGAAGGTTGCTGGTTGTGTGTCAAGTATAAAGAATGATGATGATTTAGCATGGAACTAGCACCTGACATCAGTTTCGGACAGCCCTACATAACACTTCTGTCATATGCTGAGCAGTTTCTTTGTGACTTAAAAGGGTTGGAAGTCTGAATGGCGTCAGCTCACAGCAGGGTGATGGTAACTGTGTGGCAAGGTTAAGGGTTTTACTAAAAGATTAACCTATGTGTTGCAGGTAACAGAATTGCGTGCTACGCATGTTTATTGAGCTCTAGTAATCTTTCAAAAAAATTCTAAACAAGCTATAACTAATGCCACAATTACGCTAAAAAATTAAAGCAGAAAGCCCTACAAAATATTTAAAAAGTCAACAAATTACAAACCATTGATACCTGTACATTATGTATGGTGTAGTAGGATTGTTAACTAATTTTGAACAAAAAAGTCTGTAGAACTCCAAATTATACCTAAGATAAAATCTAACGTTTTTACAGAGTTAACTTTTTGTGGGAATACCTTCATTCGGCAACAAATGAGAAACCTTTGCAAGTTTAAAATAACACATCCCAGCCTAAATAACCAATCCCGGAGAGAAACGTTTAGGCTGGGTTATGGAAAAGGCTATAGAAAAAGCCAGAGTTTGCCAACGAAATGAAGGAAGCATGTTGAACATAGTTAAATTATGATTTCACAAAATAAAATAAAATAATAATTGAAATTTAAATTCTGTTTTTTGTTATTGGTTGAAAAACTATAGCAAAACAAGTACAAGTATATCCTATATAACAGAGCACTACATGATGAATAAAAAATTCTTATTCTACTTATTGAAAAGCCTGATTTCACACAATATCAACAGTTCGAATATAATGAATAGCGACAAAAAAACAACTTTGTGTTGATTTTGTGGTCAAATTTACACTTCAAAAACAATACCACTTTTTAAAATAACAAATAACAAAAATCAATTACAGTACAGTACTTAACATCTCTCAGTGAGGACAAAAGGATTAAAGGATTACAAAACAAACTTGAATACCTTTGGTCTCTAACTCAAGTACAAACTCATGCACCATTGAACATTTAATATTGTACTGTATAAGATCGATATGTGTTTTTATAATCTATCATCATCAGTAAAAAGTCTTAATGGAAGATTTTTTTTTCACTGACAGAGTAGACTTTAGTCACACCTCCACAAGGTTTATCCAGTCATTAACGCAAAACTATTTTCTCTTTGAAGCTTTTTTTTACCATGGTGGTAAATTATACTTATCAGAGTTGGAGATTATGCTTTTGATGAATTTGTATGTTTATCTTAAGACAAGGTTTTAGTTACAGACGTTCTGTTTTCATACATAGAATTGGAAAATCTTGACAACAAAGAATATGGACTCAAATCTATGACTGACAGTAAAGCACGTGAAAACTTGAAAATAAAACTAAAGAGAATGGGTAGACGCAGCTGCAATACCAGAATTCAAGTACAGCTACTCATCGACCGGTGGCCATTATCCTCTACTTTTTTGCAGTTGACACAACCATTATTGGGTTTTATATACCACGTCTCGACAATGTCTATGTCCACATGTTTTATTTAATCCAATTGGTTCAATTATTTATCTATTGATCATCAGTATAAGTACAAATAAAATTAGACATAAATCAAGCAAAATAAATTATTTCTTTTTATTTGTTAAAATAAGCCTAACACAGCTGAAACTGGGTAGATGATATATTTGATTTCATTTAGTTATAATAATCGCTACACAATAATACAGTGTATAATGAAATGTAATATCTAAGTGACTCAGATGAACGAATTGACATCGTTTATGTCAATTCGTACTTCAGGGTGGGTAGAAATGCATTCGTCGTAAATGCAACAGCTGTAACATGATTTAAAAAGTAACTAGAACTGTTTTACTCATGCTGAACAGTTAAATGTAATATGAAAATGTCTTAGAACTAAGTAGGCTACTTAAGTTTCCAATTCATTAAGTTTCAATCAACTACTGATATTACACCCTATACCATGAACATGTAATGACCATTTCAACAACCAATGGTTGATGGATTATAAAATCAATGATTCATTAATTGAAACCCATGATTCGGTATGTAATTAATGACATCATATTACCAATAAGATCTATTTTTGGAGAGATTCCAGTATTTGAATGCAAAATCGTTTTTCATTATTGTGGACATGTCAAACTATAAAAATGGTCCATTTAACTATTCTGCAAGTCTAAACAACTTACCATTACAATTATATTCTGTCATCATCTAGCACCTGCATCATCATATACTTAATCATTGGTAAACACGAAACCATCACTATTGTTCACACATTACATATAAATATCTTAGCGTGTTCAATAAAACTTCTAAAACGCTATCGTAACACTGAGTATGAAAATGTTTTTATTGAAGATTTAATTTTCCAATTTCAGTTGACTTCTGTTTCTATCAATTACTGATATTTTACTTTGTAGATGAAAAAAACAAACACGAACATTTAATAACCGAAAGTTAATCAATTCTAAAAACTGATTAGCTGTCAATTTAGATAGGCTACTAGTAACATGATTTAATTTTGGAGTGATTCCAATGATTGAATGCCATTTTTTTTTTATTTATCATTGACATGTCAAACTGAAAAACGAAAAGGATTCCGAACCGATTCATTCATTCTGCACGTCCAAAAATAAAAAGGTTTCTTGTTATCTTGCATCGTATAAAATTAAAACGCTTAATCACTGGTTAAACCATCGTGATTGTTCACGCATTACGTATCGTAATCGCTCAGCATCTTCATTGGAATTTTTACAAAGACACTATAATAACGTCACTTCCATGTCCGGGAGAAAAATAAAAATTGCGACTCCGCATTTTATTGGCTCGGTTTGTCAAACCATAATTTACACATTGCTTCCTGCCACCTAGCTTTTGTATCCCATTCCCCATTCTTTATCCCCTCCATATTTGCCCCTTCTCTCCAGCTCCACCAGCTGCCTCAGATGCAACATCCTTCTCAGTTCCAATAACAAACACCTCATGTGAAGCTGCATCTTGCCATTTCACGCTTCTCTGACACAGTATCAGAGCAGTTTTTCGATTTCCAAACGAACCAAAGCAAAATTGTACTCACCAAACTGCAAAGGGGTTTACAAAAGATGGGGGATAATTAACTATTCCCAATTCGTGTTGATTTCTTCAAAAAACCAAAGCAATGAATGGAAGAAAACCAAGTCTATAGCCAACATTGATGCCATGACGACATCCACGATTCCCCTTTCAGGGCTTTGGCCAATCGCGAAGCCGCACCCATCCGATCAATGATCCGCTACACCTCGGTTGCAACCTCTAGTGGCGTTTGCTAAACTCCTGGCTACCTTTGTAAACAGCATAAACACAGAAATTATGACCACCTGCTTCAGTACTTGTGATGTCAAAGGTTATCAGTTTCCAAAGTGATGAGATATAGAAAAGTGCCAGTGGCCTATACGGGCTATTGAAGTTGATGACATTTGCCATAATTTCAAATCAGTTTAAAAAGTTACATATTGCAGCTATTATATGGTTAACTAATCGGCTCACATTATGTAACTAGCATCTTATATATTTTATTTACAGTCTACTCTAATATGTATTAAAATTTAAACAAACATAATGTTTTGTTAAAATTACTTTCGTCTTTAAATTCTAATTAATGGTGAGACTAGTGGCATGCTATGGAAGACCTATAGGCATTTGTCTAGGACCACGCGATTCCAGTGGGCCATCAAATTTTTGCATTTATTTTTTTGTTTTGTTTCTGTGAAAAATGCAACATTTATAAATTACTCTTGCAAAGTGTAGAAATATTTTGCCATTGATAATTATTTAAACAAAACGCTTTTTCACATCAATTTACTTATATCAATACTAGAATTATTTCATTTCATACTTGAACAAATTTGGAGGAGGAGCCCACTAAAATTGTATCTTTTGCTTAGTGCCCTACACCTATAATAGAGCCGATTATATTATAGAGTCCACTGGATGAATTATGAAATCAAAAAAAAAAAACATCAACTGTCATTTGGACCCTTTTGCGAATTATTCGATCAACTATTTTACTATTAATATACTGTAGTACTATTAATACAATATATTAATGTACAATTGATATACTAATACAATATACCATTAAGTATACTATTCATATTAACAAACCACTCATATTATTGCTACCGTTTCATAACAAAACAATACAGCAATGTAGCCATGATACTATTTCAGCATTCAAAATAGAGAAGAAATAAAAAATTCTCTGTTCTTTTCTTGAAATAAAAAATTTCGCAAAAACAGTGTTCATAAGTTTTTTGAGTTGAGAAATGATCTGAAAACATCATTTGCCAATGTCTATACGGAAATTCCAATAACACACCTTTTTATAAAATAAATATTTTTTTAAATTTAAATATTGACATAGGAGCACAAAAATGGGAAAAATTAGTAAGTTGAGATTAAAGCAATGCAATGCTTGATAAAAATATCAACTTTGATATCAATGTCAACTTCCTACTTTCCACCTTTTTATTCTATGCTAAATTTTAATCTGATACAATTCTTCAAATATGAATCATTACGGAATTATTTTTTTTTGCAAATTTTATAGAATGTTTGCAATAGCAGCAAACATGATAATAAACGTGACTCTTAACGGAAAGTGAGATTGCTCTACAGGAATAAAAATCAAGAAATACTTTCCAGTTTTTTCAACGTCACTCAATTCAATTCAATGTCATTCAATTACAGTATAGGTAGCTTACAACGTCCAAAATTACAAACAACGAAAGAACTTGTTTGGTTATCGTACCTGATATTTCACCACTGCTCTTTTTGGTCATGAAACATCATCTAGTGTTATTACAGACAAACTTCTGTCTAAGGACTGCAATAAACACATTAAAACTGAAGCGGCACATGATAGCTTTAAAACCAACAATTTTTTTACAAACTCGAACAACCTTCAGCAACCGAGAATATAATCAGCCACGATTTGCATATGATGGATGGTGATTACAATTCGGAAACGACAGCTGAGCACCAACTTGAAGGTTCTTCTCTGTCCCTCGAATAGTTGACATTTTAGTTGGCCATTCAATTTTAACCTTTGTCCACACTGAAGAAAGCATTAATTCGCCAAACGTGATGTAGAAGCAAGTGTAGCTTTCTTGAGTTTCTCCAAAAAGGTGTTCTATTACAGGGCGTGCAAGTCGTTCGGCCAAAAAAATTACCAAGTCTAAACGAAACGGAATCAGATAAACTCCAATCTCCACCCTTCCCTTTAACTTCACTACCTGATGCATTAAAACCACCTTTTAACCATCGACAGCATTCCATCGTTAAAGGTTAATGCAGCTATTTGCCAGTCTAATCTTGCTGTCCATCCTTTAGTTTAGATGACTGATAGATGACAAAAACGCGCTGAAGTGTGACAACTATAATTTGGATGAGAAGATAAGCCAATAAATGTTTTATTTGTATCTTGTAGAATACACTTAGTTGTATCATATCAGTGAAAAAAGGGTTCAAATAAAAAGTGATAAAAATTTCTTTTTTCTTAATTGGCTGGGAAGCATTAACATACTAAGAACTACAACGTTTCGCCTCCCTCCCAGAGGCTTTTTTGAAGAAATGAAAAAAAATGAGGAGACTTAGGATCTTTTTTCTCTTGTGTTTTTTTTTCCTATTTTTTTTCTATCAGTGAACACGATTGTGGCAAAAGGAAAAAACGTCGAAGATTGTTATTTTACTCAGTCATTCAAAAATACGGAAATCCTATGAAGAATTTTTATTTTAGCTTTTTTATTAAGTTAATATATCGATACAATACAGTACAGTATAATATAAATCAGGGTTGCTATTAAAATGCACTTGCATTCTTGTAATTTGAGCCTGAAATTAAACCAGCTCTCATGACAAAAAATGTAACACAAACTCGAAGTAGAGTAATACAAACAAAGCGTTGAAAAATAACTACTGACTGGCTATAGGGTATGGAAATTTAGACCTGATAATTTATTTACAAAGCAGTGTAAGTTGGATATACAGTATAGTAAAAATTTTGTTCAGACTAGGTGACCACAACTATCTTCTTTGTTGTTTAATCTCTTGGCTACCTTTTGTTTATTTATGTATTTTAGTTGGAGTCCACGAGTCTTTGTGTGAATTGCTGTCTTTTGAGCGTTCATGTTTGTTTACTAAACCTGGAGGTCGTAACTGATCTTCTGTTTGGTTTGAGTTTAAGGTTTCCTCCATGATTGCATGAACCATTCTGCCTTTCCTTTGACATCAAACAATTCAGTACCGTAGTTTTCTTTGGTGCCCATTGGAGTAGCAGTAGACTATGTGTTTAAAATCCACATTTTTTCGAGGAGATGAATTATGAGTCCCTGCTTTACATGTATTATGTGTAGTGAGTAGTTTATTTCATGTTATAATCATAGAGACGATATTAATTCCGAACTATCAAGAGTCTACTACTGTAGTATTAAAATTTTATAATAAACTATTTTGAAATGGAGAGCAATCAAAAGTTCATTTTGAGTAAGTGACTATTAAACTTGGTTTAGTGTAATCATCGTCTACAGTAGGAAGTGATTCATGTATTCGTTCATTTCGTTTTAGTGCAGTATCGGTTGGCGCAAAATAAGCTGACCGGTTTGTTTGCTCTGTACCTTTGGAACAAATTGCAATGAACTACTTAAACGGTGAAAGAAAGCATGATTCTTGAAAATGTTTTCTGACACAGATGCTTTTCTTTTGTCTACTTCTTAAATAAATAATATATGTGTATGCCAGTAACCCTCAAACCACAGAAGCCATCTGACAAGCTGCAATATCTCCTGAAGTTTTGAGAAATTAAATGAAAAAGTCGAATAACGTGGGAAAGTGCACATTTTTTGCGAACCAGAAGGTAGAAAAAGGAGAGTGATCAGGATTTAGCTAATATTACTTTTTCATATATGATGTAAAGAATTTCCAAGAATAAAGCTTTCATTCACCATTTAGATAGTTCATTATTGTATTTTGTTCCAAAGTTATAGAGAAAACAAACCGATCAGCTTATTTTGCACCACCTGATATAACCATTATTTGAATTGGCATGCAAGGCATGGAAGTATCGAAATACAATGCGGCGAAATGCTATGGTTTTAGCTAGACATTGTATGACAGTTTAGACTCTTGTAGTGTCAACACTGCATTGCATTAACCACACAACAACAGGTTAATGGAGTAATTGAAATCGTGGCTGAACTTTGGTGGAATACTATCCACTTGCCAACATACTCAGGTCACACCACCATCATCTCTACACAGTATACTATTTAAACTCAAATTACCACTATTCTATTTCAGTCTAACTTTAAAACCCAGCACCTGTTAGGCATAATGTGCAAAAGTAACTTAATATTTTTTGTATTGCCTAACAACGTTTCTTTTCATATGTCTTGATTTCATGACTTGAAATCTAAGTATTGGAACAAAAATTACCATTTCAATGCTACCTGCATCAGATAAGCTAAATAATTAATCAGAATGTCATAATTTTTATAACTATTAATTCTCTTATTATTTATGACCTTTAATATCGTATGGCTAATTACAAATGGATGATGGTACCACCATAACATAAGATGGATCTCAATGCAAGGCCAATTAAAAAACGATCACGCTGTCTGTTCACTATGACATTATACACTTTCATTTCAAGTAATTATATATTTTGATCATTAAGTCGTGAACTGGTTAGAATTATCTGGTTAGAATCATCCATGTTGAAAAAGTGAAAATAAAGCATCACGAACATTCTGAATTTAATAAGGCGTCAAATGCAGATGTCTGTTCCATGTCAGTCGTCTTCCGCATTCTGAACCTTATCGCTTATTCTCATCCTGAGCAGTTCTCGAGCAGTTTGATTAAATCGATATCACTTTATTACAGTTGGTACTGTTTATTCAATTATTTCCTGCATCCACTAACACGTGGTAGTATTAACATATAATAGTAATAATAATGAATAACCCATATAAATTAAAGTACTGTATCTTACACAATTCATCAGCATATCCTATACAAATAAAGCCCACAACAACCAAAAAAATTATGTTCCTTTGTGAACAGTAACACAATAGGTACTGGGGAGCAATGATACCGTAGTTGAACAGAAAATCGAAATAAATTGTTTCAAAGCAATGTATTACCTTGTACAAGTTTATGCATGAAGTATGATTGACATGAATATAATACACAAATCGATTTTTGTCAAATTTTCATTGAAATATAATAACTAGTGAATTATGTATGCTGGACATATTTCATGTAGTTTACTGAATTATGATTAGTTCCATTTACTTAGTTTTAGAAGCCTTTATTTGCTCCTGAACTTGTGGTTCACTCTGTAGTTCGCTACACACTAATTACTCAACTTGCAAAATAAATGAAGAAAACAAACTTTAAAACATGTATTGGCAAATCTAGTATTAACACATTAACAATTATTGTTTGCTAAACGATGACCGACTTTATATGTGCTAATGTGATGTTGTGACAACTTGTTGAGCTACCAAAACAGCGAACCCATTACCTTCAGTGTTGATTTTGTAAAACTAACATGAACTTACTTCCTCTGCTAGCCTTCCTTTACGATCAATCCCAAATTCCATCTAAAAATAAAATCGCCAGGAAATTCAGGTCTGTTTTGAAATAGATTAATTAGAAACCACAGAAAGGAAAGTAGTCCAATAAATTAGTAGCGTAGCCACCCTTCCTAAACTCGCAGACCAAAATTAAACAAAAAATGCACTATACCTAAGGCTAGAACTGCAGCATAAGAAATGTGTTACTAGAAATTTCTCCTTTTTTTTTGTTAAGTGCCAAACAGAGAAACACTGCTCCTGTTATAAATTTTATGCTAAAACGTTAATTTCATTAACATTTTAGAGTTTTCAGCATTTCCGAAAGATGCTGGATTATCCAATACCTAACATTTGTGTTAAGGACCTTGAATGATTAGGTCATCAACCCTATCCCTTTCCCTTAGGTGGTGTTGCAAACCCTGTGCAACGTATTTTACTCTATAAATTCACTGAATACTGAATTTTTTCTAAAACTTAAATTTACACTATGTCTTATACCTTATTGGTAATGTGGAAATAATTACTGCATTCAAACATGCAGTATCTGTTATTCAAATGTAACAGGTAATGTTTACCTTTGGAATTAAAAGGGTAAACTTTTCCCCCAAAATGCAAGTCAAGAGTGGACTATTCAACCATTTGCCTACAAACTCAGTTTGCTTTCGTGAATTGAACTTTCATGAATTATTTGCTGGTACTGTATGTTAAACACGTGCATTAGGTGAATGGAGTTGGAATGCAGTTGAATTCAATGTAATCACCACTTTACTTGATGACGATGAAGCTGATGCTCGGGAGACTACGTAAATATTCATGATGGAAAGTTGAATTTATATAAACAAACAAAAATTGAACATTGCATATTCAAACTTGCAATTAATAAATTAATGCAAAGGCGAATCAAGCAACAACCAATATTGGATTTTAATTTTGCAGTACTGGTATTCCCAAATTTTTTTACTATAACCAAACTACTCGACTACTTAATTTATTAATTTACCATGATAGTTAATTCATCAATCTCCATTGAAAGACTGTGTGAAATTATCAAAGTACTGCAAAATAATAAAATAATATTAAAAATAAAAAATAAAATTACTTAGAATTATCTGATACCTGCGCTAAAAATTAAAAGCTGTAATTTTAACAAACACAAACTGGGCAATGTTTATTCAGTTCATACCTAACTTAGTTTAAAGTGATTTGACTCTTATTTCTCAATTACTCCAAATGACGTTTTACAGAAAAACAATATTAGTTGACCGAACGTAGTGAGGTCTATGTTTTGACAAGTGGGTCGAAATGGCTTTCGTCTGTTTGTGTGTTTGTTTGTTAAGCGATAAGTCTCGAACGCTTAGACGGATTTACTTCAAACTTGCACAAGTTATTCAGAAGGACTAAACACACATCGAGTTCAATTTTGGTTGCAATCGCATTAAATGTTTTTTTAATTAATGTTTTTTAAATTTTTTTATCGGAGGTCTGCTGTTCACAGAACTACTAGATACTTGTTAACTAACTACTTGGAGTTAATCCAAGTAGTGGAGTTGTTATCTTAAACACATAAAATTGTTATCTTAAATATATTGTATAACTTGTACAAGTACAGTAGATAACCTCATACAGTTTTTATATTTGTACCAAATTTATCTGCTCCAAAATAACAAAGTACTGTACAATTCAGTGCCAGTTAACCAGGCATAATTCTATACTTTGATAAACACAATATAAATTTAAAAAAAAATTAAATTCTCCTTTGCTTTAGATATTTAAAAACAATAAATACTTGTACATTATTATTGTTTTACATATTTTACTTGCTACTTTCTTGGAGTCTGACATCCCGAGGTATTCATGGGGTCTGGGGTAATTAAAGTTTTCAGTTTGGGATCTGGCAGGCAACACAAGGGCAGTTTTTCTCGGAGTTCTCCTGTTTCCTCATTCATCATAAAAAAAAAACCTGTTCCATCTTTATCATCCTCACCTGATCTTCATTCCAGTATTTTCTAATTTTTAATAAAGTCTGAGCTGTGGGCCAAATGACATAGCCATAATCCACGTTGTGTCCCTCGTTACAATGCAAAGCACACACCTTCTACCTACCTTTGTTTCTTTTTCATGAAAGAACGAGAAGATAGAAGCTTTCCGATTGAGAAAGATGAAGAAACATCAGTGTGTGAACATAGTCTACCTAGTTTGCTTCATTTATTAACCAGTATCATATCTTGTCAGCCAATCAACATTAATCTTGTTAGTCAATCAACATCGTTTAATAGGGGATATTAAACTTGAATGCCTATGGCCTAATTAAGCAATAGACAATGAATGGCAGTAATAAATACTCAGTTTCTACATACGTTTTTTGAAATTGAACTTACAATACTGTATGTAAAATAAAAAAATTGTTATTCTGTTGTTTCGTCTGGATATTCGAATAGCTGAAATTCTTCAATATAACATAAAAATTGATATAATATAAAAAAACAATGATGTTGAAAATAAATTTTATAACCATTGAATATGCTACTTCATTTCTGATTTGCTGACATGCATGGGTGTTCACACCTACAAGTACAAACAGTAGTAGCCTAGGAGTTATTACGAACAGTAGTTAATACCGACCGGTACTGCAACTTCCTTAATTCATCAAACAAAATACATTCAATTCAAAGATTTCATTCACCATGACAACAATCATCTCACTAGTGAGCATGAAGAATGCACACGAAATGAAATCGAATCGACCAAAGCACAGCGCATTGTATACGGTATTCAATTTAATTGAAATGATATTGGTGCCAGGTAATTAAAAACAAAAGACTAATTTTTAGATTTTTTAAACGTGTTAGATCAAACCTTAGAATTTGTATCGCACATGTCAAATATAATTAAAGAGAAAAGCTAAAAACAGAACTTTTGCTTGGTAGCCTATGTAGCTACTATGTATTCATATGTTATATGCAGGGGTTAGATGATTCTGTCATCATATGTTTCTGTGAGTTCAAGATTCAACTTTCTTGTATCCCTCGTGTCATATTATACTACATGTATATATTGTACTGTTAAAAAAAAGTTAAAAACAGACCTTTTGCTTGGTCCATGTAGGTACTCGCATGCAGGTATCAGCTAAATCTGTCACCAAACTTGATGGGGTAGTACTAGTAGAAGTGACAGTGGAAGTGACCGTGGTAGTCACTGTGGTGGTGGTCATGGTCGACTTGAAGAAAGTGCACTCTGCTTCTTTAGCACACTACTCAGGAGCACTACTCAGGCAACATGCTTGTAGCAGGTGCAAACGGATGGCATCTGCGCCTACTTTCCTCACTTGAATAGATACTGAAGGAACGACGGAAAAGGAGGAAGGAAACCTGCTGCAACGTTGATTGCCTAAGGCTAAAAAATTAATAAGTTCAGAAGCTACTGACTTCACCTGAGGAGATCCACTGAACCTGGTGGAGATGGAGAGGTCTTCATACAGATATATATCTACCACGCTTCTTTCGTGAAGTGGACTCAACATTGTAAATCATGCATAGTGAGGAAAGTGCAGCAGTACATGTATTTACCACTCCAATGCAAATTTCTCACTACTACTTGCACAATAATGTTAATATTGAAAATTGATTTTCGATAGTAGTGTAATGCAGACACTTGCAAATATCATTGTGCATTTATCCACTGATTCATTTTTCTACTACTTATACTAATTTATTAATGCCCTGTTACAAGTATTATGAAAGTTTATCTAACTAGTTGACAATGTCAAGTTGCCTCAACTTTCTAGCTAGTTGAAAAATACCATTTGTAACAATGAAAACTCATAGCATTACAATGCCATGATTTGCAACACCAATTTTGAATTAAACATCACTAATTTTTCAAACGCACTAACTGCACTGCGAGAATGACACTGCAAGTTCATGGCACAAAATTGCTAAGTAGGCCTATGTCGATTTTAGATGTCAAGTGAAACATAAACATAGCTGATGTTATAAAAATTTTAACTTGGACAATGTACTTCCAAAAAATTGAAATAATCCCTGAAGGTTTGAGGTTTGTGTGCCCATTAGTGTACTGTATACAAAGGTCTTTTTGGAACATCCAAAATTGCAAAATTCACAGCATGAAAAGAGTGACTTGAATTCTTCATGATTACCCTAATTTATATAAGCATAGCTAGCAATTTTTTAAGTTTTCATGAATAATGTTCCCAAAATGAGACATTGGTCTTTTGAAACATTATCATCTATGTTGAGAAGTCATATCACGAAAGCTGTGGTATGAGTTTGATTTAAAAAATAACTTTGGCAAAAACAACTGTTGATTTGGAAATCAAATGTCATCGTAACAGTAAACATTCTTTTAAATTGAACTAATGCGAACAGATTTTCCTATTTTAGTTAGCAAAGCGGTTCTTTCTGAGTAGTTGAGAAAGCTACTTGTGGCAATATTGTACTTGGGTTATGGGGTTGGGGAGGGGGAGGTAGGTAAGTAAACAAAAAACGTATAAAATGTATGTGTAATGAATTAGACTCTCCTCACTTATATTGCTCTTATCACTTATATTAATGACCTACCTGTTTAACGACCACTCGCACTTACGACTAGCTCTCCAGCTATATATTTTATACAAATGTGTACTTTATTGTGTACTGATCACCTGGAACCACTAAACTAAACTTTGGAGGGTTCGATTACTGAAAATGTTAAACTCAACGTCTTTTTTGATTACAAGTAAACTTTGATTTGTTTGGTACATCGTGTATATAATTTTTGCTGATTGCATTATTATGTTTTGTACTGTATATAAGAGCTCCTCGCTCATCGACCAATTCGTTTAACGACCTAATCGTAGGAACGAAACCCGGTCGTTAAGTGAGAAGAGTCTGTAGTAATTGTTCTATTAGGTTTTTTGGTTGTAACCTCACCCACTCTTCCGATCCCATAACTCAAGTAAAAGTAAGTAGCGCCACAAGCGGCTGTCTCAGCTATTCAGAAAATATCTAAAAAGCTTGTCATAGTATCAAGATGATGTTTTTAAAAATTATTTTGTAATAAAAGAGATTATTTCTAAAATTAGACTCGAACAAAATGATAGCTATTTAAAATGCGGAAGCTCTTGCATTCTGAATGCCTGTTTTTTTTTCAACGATAAAAATGTCATTAAAAAATTCAAAGCAAATTATGTCAAATTTTGAGTTTAACCATGCCCAGTGAAACGTAGGCATCATGCAGTTGAAAAGTTTGCAATTTTATATCAACTACTAATATACTTTAATTTGGTTTAATTGAAGAAGTTCTCTACTGTATACAGTGCACAGAAATTGAAATTACAGTATTGTAATAAAAATTAGTGACTTGTTTACTATTTGTTGAGTAATCTGTAATGTTTGTAATTGTGAATTTAGCAACCACTTGCACTTACTAGCCGATAACAAATTCACACATTCATTATAAGACTAAATTAAATTTGAATATACTGTATAAATTAAAAAAAAAAACACCAAACAAATTGTACACGTATAGCTATTAACGGTCATAACACTTGAAAACACTTTGTAGTCATCGCTGATGTGTTGGGATTTTTTCAAGGTTAAATAAAGACAATAAAGTATAATTTTAAATATAATGATTTATTGTGTGTGTTAAAGGAGGAATTTTTATAATGCACGCCATCCATCAAAAAACGTTTCAAAGTGATTAGAAGAACAACACCATCTAAACTTTAAATGTAAGGTTTGCAAAGATGACCACTTTGCTTTGCACGCATTTCATTAAGTGTGACTAGAAATCCATGGCTGCAAACCGTACTTTCATTATGTGCAAAACACTTTTGTACAGAGTTTATTTTTCACAACATTTTCATTTAAGAACAGAATGGAAAAGCCATTATTTAAGAATTATTTTGGCAAAGATGAACACAGAATGATGCAAGGGTGGGCAAGACATGTTGCGCTTAATGATCATGAATGCGTTTGCTTCATCCACATTCTCGGAAAATAGCACAGAACAAAAACGTGCAATTTAACATTGATGACACTTATTTTTCAGACCATTTTTCTAAAGTTTCAACACAAAAGCTTAAACATCAGTGAACATCACAGGTGCATCACAAAAAAAAGAAGATAATAAGCATTTGAAAGCAACAATAACCGTAGTAAATAAAGAACTACGCTGGTACTGTATGTTATACGAGCATATAGTGTCATGGCAAGAAAATAACAATTATTATAACCCTACTTTAAAAAAATAATATGCTAACATGAATGATCTCCAAATACCACACGAAGCATTTACTTGTATATTTGATAATTGAAGGTTTGCCCGGATTAACGTTGTATGTTACAAAAATTCAATATTGAGATTATTATGGAAAACTGTGCCTCATATTATGGGCCTAGCTAGTGCTGTCAATAGACAAACTCATACCTGCCTAAAACATACATATATCACTTCGAAATTGGGCACATAAAATGTGACAATCAATGTGCTGCTGATTACTACTTTTGCCATTTACTCAAAACTATGAATTGTTACATCTACATGCACATGCAACGTTATTCCGGGGAAGCCTTCAATTAGTGAGTTCATGCTATTGTGTTCTTGTAATTCTTACCTTGAATTATATTAAATATTAGTCTAAAAATTTGTGATTCGAATGATCAATCTTTGACACTTGCAACTTTGTTCACTCGCGATAAGGCTATTATTTTGTAAAGTCCCTCCATCTTCATGATCCACCGTCTTCTGACATTCATGAATTTTTTTTGACCCCTCCCCTCGCAACACAAATTCCCTCTTATAAAGTAACACTACGTACTTACTGCCAATAAGTTTGCATTGTTGACAAGCTTTGTTTTTAAAGCTCTGTCAAAGTTATGGTTATAGTTTGTATATTATCTATTATAAATAGTTTATATGGGCTTACATAGTTAATACAGTTGATTCCAAAGCAAAACTTCACCGTTGAAATTTGAACATTAGTTGGCATAACTATTGAGTTGATGCAAAATTAACGACCACTTTTTATTAGTGGCATACAATCATATCATACCTCACGTTACAGCCTAGATAAGTTCCAGGAAAACTTGGCTGTAAAGCGAAATGTCGTATAACGAATCATATACATGTACCGGTACTGTAGTATATTGAATAATTATTTTATTTTTAAAATTTCAATGAGTGAACTGTATTATTATTTTTTTCATTAAAGTATTGTACTACTACAGTATAATGAATGGTACGGGCTACGGGGTATCCTGATTTTTTGGACGTACAGTACATAAAAAATTTTGGCCTGTAAATCGGAGCTGAGCCACAATTAGTAAAATAAGCTGTCATAGCAAAACGCTGCATAAAAAGCCCCCCTCCCCCGTGCAGCGAGGAATGCGTGTATTGCTTTTGCAATATAGTCGAAAAATTCTTCAATACGTTGTTGTCGGTGTCACAATCAGATGTGATCAGGAACTGATTGTGGTCGACTGAAGAAGTCCGTTAGGCGTCGTC